>JAJIBD010033374.1:0-37725 GCA_021461705.1 Cryptotis parvus | reverse complement strand
GGACACTGAGTATTTCTGCCTGTACAAAGACCAAATACAAGATTGCATGAAATTTCAGTCGTACAAGTCATAATAAAACATATTTCCTAGTCAATGTTCTTTACAGACAATCTATAGAGATATATAAATATATCGCATATGTCTTCAACAAGTTTGTAATACCAATAAAATGAGATTTAGGCAGAATTTTACAAAATTTAAGAAATTCTACTGAGACCAAGATTTCTGAAAAAATTTAAAAGAAAATGGATTTGAAAATGGCAATAAAAGAGGAATTTATTAGCAAGTTGGCATGATAGAGAGTGCAGGAGCAGACCAATAAGGGAAAGAGTATATCTATTCACAGTAAAAGTCTCTTTGCTAACAGTCAAATGTTAATAAGATCTATCCTGGGAGGCTGATAAAAGTGGAATCTGTATCAATTAGATAAATTGTTATGACCAAACTGAATAATGAGTTTTATAACAATTAATGGAAGAGATTGTAGAATCTATTTATATATTTATCTAATAGTTCAAACTTTACCTGTGTTTCCTATGTGCAAAGATACTATAAAAAGATATGAACATGGGTTCTTGGCCTTCAGTGGTAATTTTATATGGAAACCTTTACCCTTTGTTAAATGTATTAAATCATGCTATAGAAAGAATGACATTGTAGAAACCATATGCCTCATTATATACCTGCAAATATATATAATATGCTCTTTTTTTGGCTTTCTTTTGAGGATCACACCCCTGCAATTCTTAGGGGTTACTCCTGGCTCTACACTCAGGAATTCTCCTCGCGGTGCTCAGGGAACCATATGGGATGCTGAGGGATTAAATTGGGTAGGCTGCATGCAAGGCAAATGCCCTCCCTGCTGTACTATCGTTCCAGCCTTATACAAATGCTCTTTTATATTAACTAGATCACATGTACCCATTTGAAATTTTATTATCTTTTTTGGGAGGGGGAATGAACACAGTGGTGCTCAGATGTTAGTCCTGACTCTGTGTTCAGGGATGAACCATTGGTGCTCAGGGAATCATATCCAGTGCTGGGGAGAAACCGAGGTCAGCCCTATGCAAGGCAACCACCTTAACCCCTGACAATCTCCCTAGCTCTAATATTTTATTACTTGTGTAGGAATAAAATACAAACTAATGAAAACTATAAATTAATGTGTAACATAAGTAAATATTAAAATGCTTAATATTTTTAAATGAATGATGTAGTTTAACTGTAAAAAAAAGGAAGAAAGAAAGTCACAAGATTTCTAAGTTCCAAACATGAGCCATATGAGAATGAGAATGGAAAATTTTGGTTAGAAATGTGACTCCTTTTTTGGGTTCTGCACACTGTGATTTAGAGTTATTGGTTTTAAACTTATTACAAGTTACTACAATTGATATTTCACCTAGAACCTAGTGAAGCTTACTTTGAAGGTAGAAAGCAGAATGGTGATAGGGTTGGCCTGGGGTCAGCATGCAGCTACAAGGAAGAAAGTTATAGTAGATTGATGAAACATTGATTAGGTCTGGTTTGGCAATATTTTGCTTTTTGTGACGTGGACTGCTAAAGAAGGGTATAAGGAGGGGGCTATTACTAAGTGCCTACTGCGTGCGAGGTCTATATTTATGAAGAAACCTTATTTGTTTTCAAGTAGAAAACAAATCCATAACTTCAGCAGTATTATGGCAACTCTATTCTCATTAAGAAACAACACACCCACAAGGGAAGAGAATGGAAAAAATGATAAAGCATTAGCAACCACCTTAAGTTGGACAGCTTTCATACCATTAAAGAAAACATAATAAGAACCTCCCAAAAGCTACCACATAGAAGAAGATACTTGTATTCTACACATCTACACGTTAAAGCCCGAAGAGAGGTTTAATACCCAAGATATATAACTCAACACATGAAACAAGCACTGAAAAACAACCAAATGTTTTAAATGGATAACAATCTGAATTGAAAAAACAAAAACACTTCCAAGAAGATATAGATATGGCTGATGGGCATATGAAAAAAAAACTACTTATCATCGGGGAAATGCAGATTATGACCACATCTGTGAAAATGGTTTATATCCAAAGCAGTAACCAGTGTTGAAGAGGGTTGTGTATTTTCTAACAATGGCATTGTACATTGGTGCAACCACTTTGGAAAATGCTCCGAATTAAACTGAAGATGGAGTAATCATGTAATCTAGCAATCCCACCTTATCTATCTAAAGAATATGAAAAAATTCACACAAAAAGTTATATCCATTCATTATTTACAAAAAGGCAGATTCTTGGAAATATTATACTATGTGGAAAGAAAACAAAAAAATATCACACAATTCCACTCTTATGACATATCTTGAATTGGCAGATTCAGAGATAAAGAAGACGAAGTTACCAGTGGCTGGTGGAAGGAACAGAATAGGAACAGAATAGGCACCAGTGGCTGGTGGAAGGAACAGAATAGGCATTATTGTTTAATATGCAGATTTCCTTTGGCGAGATAATATGAATAAACAATATATTATTTATCATACATAAATAATATAAATTATATATATATGACTATCATAACTATCCTTTTCTCCTATTGCAGTTTTTCAGCCTAATCCTAGATTTATTTTCTTTAATTTTGTATACTTGGTGAGGAATCTTTAAAGGGTAGGAGCTTTTAAAGCTTATTTTATTTTTCTATATTCCATTGCTATGAATTTATCAGTGGTCTTCAACTACCTGTTCGCAGAATGATGCCTGTCTGCAGGTATGCACAGATTTAAGCATGCTGGTCGACATGAATTAATGTGATAAATATAAACACCAACATTGAAGTTACTTCCTTTGAAGAAAGGCAATGAACATCCTGCCAGTATCCAGCTCTCTGTGGCCATCTGTGGCTGGAACTGTGCTCTCTGTACTACTAGGGACAGGCCTTTCCCGCGGGGGTCACCAGCTGTCACCTCAACCCAGTGGCATGACTGTGCCTCAGAGGACCCATTCTTGTGACGGCGACTGGGCACTGGCAATAACAGCAGCAAAACACACAGGACACTTTGATTCACAAGCATCAACTGCTCTTCCTTGTCTTCTGCTGTGGTGGCATTTAAACCTCTGTCCCCGATCCTGTTCCTGTCAGGTCAAGAAGTCTATGGCTTCATGGAGGTGATGCTGGCAGAGCAGCAGCTCACACAATGACACAGGGAAAGCCCCATGTTCTGAGTCAAACCCAGCAGTGCTCAGAGCTCATTCTGCCCATGTGCTCAGGAGTGATCTCTGGCAGGGGACCACGTGTGGTCTCAAGGATCCAACCGGTTGGAGGGACACAGGGCAAGAGTCTAACCTCTTTACTTTCTCTGGGCCTGGAAATGCGACTTTTACATGTTTCTGTATTTCTGAAATTTTCTATAATGTCTATATCATTTATTTATATTGATTTGGGGATCACATCTGGCAATGCTCAGGGATTACTCCTGATCTGTGGTCAGGGATCACTACTAGTGAGGCTCATGGTACCCTATTTGGTGCTGGGGATGGAACCCAGGTAAGCTGTGAGCAAGGCAAGCACCCTACCTGCTGTGCCATCTCTTGGTCCTCTATATGAAATATATATGTGTGTTAATATATGTATATGTATATGCATATGTATGCATATGTATATGTATATGTATATGTATATGTATATGTATGCATATATATTATAGTATATTATATATGTATATTATATGTTTGGGGGGCCACACCAGTGATACTCTGGAGCTGTCATGGCTATGTACTCAGGAATCACTTTGGTGGTGGTTAGGGATCATAGAGGTTGCTAGGGATTGAACTGGGTCAGCCAAGTGCAAGGTAAGCACCTGACCTGCTGTACTATCTCTCTGTCAACAAAAGGAACAAAATATATGTAAAATATATGACCAGAACATATAAACATGAAACCTATTTATGTACAAAGAAATCTTTTCCTTATGATTGGATCAGGAATAAGTAAGTCTTTACCCTCCCGGGACTACCGCAGGCCTATGGAGAACTAGTGAGCTTCTCCTGAAATGGAACACAGGGCCCCATAGCATGCCTCTAGGATATATTTTCCAAGACAGGAGCCACACCCACATTCAGAGTGCTAAGGTCATACCAAGGCTACTCTGGCAGAGGTATGAGGTGGCATATGGTCCAAGAATCAACCAGGACCCTGAATATGCCAGAAATGTGCTCTACATTTGGGTCATCTCCTGGTCCATCCAGATGTTCTGAAAACAGCCACATATTTTGAGAGTTCAGGAAACGAAAGGGGCGAGTGTGAGAAACACAGATCTGAAACTGACCGCAGCTTGCAGAGCTTTGGGTCCAGCATCTCATTCCAGAGGGACAGTCCCTCCAGTCTTACACTTGCTCCACTGACCTGCTAGCCCTGCAGGGGAGCCTTTCCAACTCTGCCCACCCAGCAAAGCGCCTATCAGAGACCACGTGGCTGAGAAGGTCAGTTGATTTTAGAAACAGCAAGCACTGGTAATAGTGGAAGATGGAATTAACAAATAGTATTTGATAATAGTGGCATTTATGTGCTTAAATTATGATGACCCAAACCAGGGTCAAAGCCAACAAGATGCCATTTGATTCCTCACATTTGAACTCCAATAGAGTCTTAGCCAGGTGCATTTTATTAAAATGAAATCTTGTTCTTATACACATAGCAAGACAAAACAACAACAACAACAACAACAACAACAACAACAACAACTGCAATATAAAATTGGTGGTGCTATAAGAATCGCTGAGAATGTTGGCCCAGTGAATTTTCAAACCTGTGTTCAATCCCCAGAGTGGCACACACAGGCCATCCTCTTTTGAGTCACTTATGGCTTAATGAGACCCACTCAAAAAACAAGATCACATGACCAGCAGCAGAGCTGAAGTTTCTCTCTGACACTGCCAATCAGGTATTCGGGTTAAATACAGATGAATGAATACATGAGCTCTGATTCTAGAATAGAGTTTATCCCATGCTACTCTTGATGGCTGACGCCATGAAGACTTTTCTTTGGAAGAGAAATGGCTAGACATATGGAGAAGCAAAACGAAACAATTCATTCTGCTCCTCTCCCGAACAGCATGCAGGATTTATTACAAACATCTCCAGTGCTGGGAAGCCTCCCAGAATCCAGGGTGTTCCTGGTGGTGCTCCTGGAGGGCTGCAATGACTCCTGCCGGGTGAAGCAGCTCAGAGAGAGCCTGGGCTCCCTCCAGGGCTCACACCGCTCCTGAGGTAAGTGCAGACCCGCCGGAGGGCAGACTCACCAGGAAGGATGAAGGACATCGCTAACACTGAACAAAATAGCAAAGCCAAAGAAACGGGGATTTAAGAGACACCTTCAAATCCCCCCAAAAGGCAAAAGGATCGTTGCACTCACAATAGAATGGCACAGTGAGGACACAAATAAGCTGGCTATATTGTTAACCTGCAATCAGTCTCAGTAACAAAAGCATCCCACCCAAGCAAGGATTTATATAACTTGGTCGGAGATCACTCCCTGCAAAAATTAGAGACACTCTCTCCAAGTAAAGTCCTTGTACTAAGCTTAAAGTTTGAACTACAGGAGGATTCATCCTTTAAAAACTCGATAGAAATAGTAATTAAATCAGATATTGAACAAGTTGATGGAAACTCAAATTCTAGTTCCAAAATGGAGGGCCCTTAAGTCACCATTTTTTTCCTAGAATGATGGTAGACAAACTGCCAACCTCATGAGAGGCGTTCCAACGAAGTTATCAACAGGTTTGTATGCATATGTTTGACAACTGCAGAGGCAAAACTTGACGGTTACTTAATCTCAAGGCCTGGGCCCTCTCAAAGAAACGAAGAGTAATCCTATAGTCAGCTCTGCCGGCACTGACCGTAACCTTTATAACAAGTGATCATCCTGGAAAAGCTCAGGCATCCAGTCAGCACCACTTACTCTATGGTTGTTGGATGAGCTCAGGTGTTATGTTCGCTTCAGTGATAGTTTAAAAGACCACTTAACATTTCCAAAAGATCTTACGGCCCTCAAGAATAGTCAGATATTTTGTATTGAAAGATGAAGAAAACTGGGTCTTTACATTGTTCACGTTCATTTTCCAAGAGTCCACAATAAATCGTGTTCTTCTATCCAGGATGGTCCTCACCATTACACTTTGTCTCCCTCTTAAGCTGGGCAATAAACACCGGTATTTATTGATCCACATGAACAAAGAAAATGTAAAGCTACTTTTCAAAGCACGGGCCCTCTGCAACAACTAACCAAGCCGAGTGATTGTGATGGCGTGTTGTTTATTTTGTTTTGGGGGATCCCAGTGGATGAGCCCAGAAACCCACCTGGCTCGCTCAGCAGTCACCGTCTAAGCTCTGGGATCAAAACTGGGCCCCTTAAGCAGCAGAGTACTACTACATATGGAATTGCACCTAGCAAGAGGCATACAGGTACAGACATACTACACGGTTTGCCCTCCAGACTCACTCACAAGCTGATGCTAGAGCTCCACTCAGAGTCACTAAAGCACACCAGTTGACTCCACAAGCCCAGTTCACTCAGGAATGCAGAACAGAATGGTGAGGTGGAGAAGCCTCTGTCTCTTAGTTATGGTGCATCAGATAACTCCACTCTCTTGACCACTGTCCCTATTGCCTTCCTGACACTTCTCAGTTGAGGATCAGGTCTGGAACCAAGATCTAATTCTCCACAGGCACTAGGCTATCAGGCCAGCCAGCAACAGCCCAATTTATAGCTAATAAAACCAGTTAATTGCACAGCATGAGACACCTTCTCTCTATGCAAAAATTACATGGTTAGGAATTTTGAAAGACTCTCACAATCTGATTAGCTAAGTGCTTTATAATATTACTCTACAGCGCAAAGGAGTTTGATTATTTACATCCTATAAGAGAAATGTTTGCCACATTTATTATGGAAATCTGCAAAATCATTTAGAAGAATTCAGGCAAATTTAATTTTAAAATAGTCTGAAAAGTCCTTTAACATCTTGTAGATGCCAATTAGACAGTATCTTGAATACCTGGATTCTTGAGCTAAATGAATGATTTGACTCTTTTTGGTTTCTGTCAGCATACTTAGCCAAGTGACTAATGACAAAGGCATACGTGTGTCATCTGAAAGACTGATTAGGAAAATAAAGAGCAGCAAACCCTAATACACAGAGCAAGGATAATCAGGAAGCATCATGCCTAAAGATGGGAAGGATCTGTCTTCAGAGGGGAGAGTGAAAAATAACATCATAAGGCTATTTTTTATAAATAAAAAGCCTTTTTTTAAGGAAGATAAAGAAAGACCTCAAAGAGAGAAGAGCAGAAATACTGGAAGATGCAGCAGAAGCCGGGAAAAGCATTCGCAACGCCCGCCTGTCCTTCACCAACTATAAGACCAAGATGACTGCCCTTCACGTCCTTATGGATTTATCACATCTTCCAGAAAGGCAATGGAGAAGATTATCCATGACTTCTACTCAGATCTCTTTGATAGCCACCTCCACCTGCCCACATACCAAATGCTGCAGGATGGATATGTCGTTCCGAACATTCTCCCTTCTGAAATTCGACATGCCATTTCTTTGGTAAAGAAGGAAACAGCACCAGGCCCAACAAAGTCAGACCCGACCACCTGAAGAATCTGCCTTCAGTACTCATCAATACACTGGCTGGGCTCTTCACATGCTACCTGTCTGAATGCAAGGTGCCCTCCCAATGGAAAACCAGCAGGACAGTTCTACTGTTCAAGAAGGGAGACATCCACGACATTGGCAACTATCACCCCATCAACCTGTTGTCTGTCATCTACAAGCTGTTCACTCGAGTCATCCTGAACAGGATTGGCAGAACATTAGATGAAGGACAACCATGCGAGCAAGCTGGCTTCTGAAAGGATTTAGCACAATCGACCATATCCACACGGTAACCAAGCTCATTGAAGTTTGTAGGGAGTTCAAGATGATGCTCTGTCTCACGTTCATTGATTTACAGAAAGCCTTTGATTCTGTGGAGACTGAAGCGGTCATCGAAGCCCTAGACAAACAGGGCGTTCAAACCCAATACATCAAGATCCTTCTTGAGCTGTATTATGGAATCACCACCAGGATCTCACCATTCTACAAAGAAGTGATCATTGATGTCAAAAGAGGGGTTCGACAGGGTGATACCATTTCACCAAAACTCTTCAGTGCCACCCTCGAGAACATCATCCGACAATTAGAATGGGAAGGAATGGGAGTGAAGATAGATGGTCGGCAACTACACCACCTCCGCTTCGCTGATGACATCGTTCTAATAACACCAAATATTAGCCAAGCGGCACAAATGCTGGCTGACTTCCGACCAAGAATGTGGAAAGATAGGTCTACAGCTGAATCTCAACAAACTATGTTCATCAGAAATGAACTAGTTCCAGAGGCCTCATTCACTGTCAATGGAACAAACATCTCTGAATGCAGCAGTTATGTGTACCTAGGTCGAGAAGTCAACATGATGAACGACCTAAAACCTGAGCTGCGCAGGAGGAAGAGAGCGGCATGGAATGCCTTCAAAGGCATCGAAGAAATAGCTAAAGGACAAAGAACCTCCGGCTCCGGGCACATGTCTTTGACTCCACCATTCTCCCTCCATTAACATACGCCTCAGAGACCTGGGCCCTATGAAAGCAGGATGAGAATGCTATTCGGGTCTCCCAGAGAGGAATTGAAAGAGCTATACTTGGAATATAATGCCTCACCCAAGTGAGAGAAGGAATCCGGAGTTCTGACTTCCATCGCAGTTCCAGAGTCAGGGACGCTGTCTCGTTTGCCAAAGCATCAAAAATCAGATGGGCTGGACATGTAATGAGATTTGGAGATGACCGCTAGACTAGAGCTACTACTGATCTAGTAGTAGCTAGATCCCACGGATGTCAAAAGATCACTTGGCCACACACCTAAAATATGGTCAGACTTCTTCGTAAAGACCCTGAATGAACGGTTTGAGGCTCCTCATATTCCTGAAGCAAGCAGATGCCATTGGGCTACACTGGCACATTATAGGGTCAAATGGAAATGTTACTGGCGCCCGCTCGAGCAAATCGATGAATAACCGGATTTCAGGTGATCAAGTGAAGTGATGGGGACTTATAATATGGAGATTTTCTCCAATACATGGGAGTACAATTCCTGTCCAAGCCAGCAATACCACTTCTTGGCATCTATCCCTCAAACACAAAAACATTATTTTGGAAAAATACATGTGCACCCATGTTCAATGCAGAGCTTAGTTCAATAACCAAGATAGAGAAACCACCCAAATGCCAAACTGCAGGTGAACAGATCAGGAAGTTGTGATATATACACAATGGAACACTGTCAGAATGGACAAAATCATGCAATTTGCTGCAATACGAATGGAAATAGAGAATATCATGCTCAGTGAAGTCAGTCAGAACGAAAAGGGATAGATACAGAATGAGCTTTCTCGTATGTGGGATGTAAAAACACAGGGAGCTAGCAACAAAGGGTAAAAGGCAACACAGCAGGTGAGCTGATGCACAGAACTGAGTTGGGGGAGAGGGTTGAAAGGGCGGGGCTTTGGGGTTACTGGGGTAGGAGATGGGTATACTTGCAAGGTGTTGCAATTATGTGCACAGGAAACCAATATTTACAGTATTGTAAATGACAGAACCTCAACAAATAAATACGTTTTAAAAAACAAACCAAAAAAACCCTCTAAAACATTCAGCTTTAACAGTGTATGAGTACCCCTTAGACTAGCGATCTCAGCCACCCCTGTCTGTGGATCAGCGCTTGTCCAAAGAAATTTCCTGCCGCCTGCAAATAGGTTGTTGTCACTTAACCATTAGACCCTGTCAGTGAGAAAACCAAACAGATAATGAAGAATATCACTGCAGCGCTCAGTCTCAGAAACATTACTGCAAGCGCAGGGCTGGAGGGTTTCAACAATCAAACAGCAGGGGCCAGAACAATAGTACAGAGGGGAGGGCATTTGCCCCGCATGTGGCCCACCTGGGCTAGCAGTGCCCCGGGTTCCATCCCGGCATCCCATATGGTCCTCCAAGCACCACCAGGAGTAATTCCCAAGAGCAGAGCCAGGAGTAACCCCTGAGCATGGTCCGTTGTGACCCAAAATGCAAAACAAACAAAACCACAACCAAACAACAACAGATCTCTCACTAGCACTATGCTAATTCAATATTGCTCTCTTAAATATTCAGCGCATCTGTTTACTGCTTGTTTTCTGGATGTCTTAAAGCTAAATAATCATAGCAGTTTCATTTGGTAGTAGTGGGTTTAAAAACCAAAAAAACTTTATAAATAATGTTTTGTTCAAAAAGTTCTGCTTAACAGTCCCTCAATTTCTTTCAGTTTTTCCTTTCTAATAAACTGGTTTTACTGAGAGACCCTAAGAACAATAGCAGTTAAAACGGAGGTTTATTCTTCCTGCAGGAAACCAAACACTACGAAATTATATCCTGGCTGGGGTCTTTAATCTCATCCTAGGTCAAAAGCCCATCCCTTTAGGTCCTTTAGGTCAAAAACCCATCCCTTTTCAAGAGAACCAACTTTCCTTGATGCTGGACTTTTCCTCAATCTGGGTTCCCTGAATAGCAAGACCTCAAGAAGCAACATTTTACACAAACTTGCATTTTTCTGGATTAGATGCACTTAATGCCACTATATTTAGTGAGATATTTATTCTGTTGATGATGGAGAACTTTAACTGTTTTTTTTTGGGGGGAGGCTACTCCTGAGCTCCCACACCCAAAGTGTATGCTCCAGCCCTCTGAACTTCCTCCCCTAGCCCAGCTATGTATTCTGATCTTAAATTTCTTACATGGTTTATTTTGAGTTTTGAAATCAGCACTAATGATCCTTCTCCTTAACACTCTGCCATTGTTCTCAGCATCTTTACTCACCATATGTGGATGTGAATGAAAATAAGAACGGTGCAGGTGCTGCAATACATATAAAATAAGCCACTCCTATCTTCTAGGGCTTACACAGTCATGTAAAAGTGCACATAACAACAAGATGAAACCCAACCACACCTTGCACAAAGTGCTGTGAATGTCCCGGATGGACATAGGAGAAACTGAAGGATAACGGCAATCTTCAACTGGACCCCCAGGATATATTCGACTTAGACGTGGAGCTTAGGAAGCTTGGCAGTGCATGAAGAGGGCACGGAAGCCAGAGCTTCCGGTGGAGGAGGCAGCATGAGGCAGCATGTCTGAGCAACAGTAGCACTTTATTGGGTTGGAATGTGGCATTTTCCTAGCACAGAGACAGGTAGTGGACTAGCTCACATACAGAGGCATGTTGGCACAGCAGCTTGGTTTTCCTGCTGAATTTCAATGGAAGTGGCTCCCACAAAGTGTGATGGCTTACTGGCTTTCAAAGATAACTTCCGGAGTTACTTCTAGAGGAAGTAAATGAATGATGGCTTTATCACCATCTGGCAATTTATGGTTGCTTGCTCCAACTGGTCTTCCATGAAGTTATTCTCTTAGTCTGCAAAATAGGCACACTACCTTTGACATAACACTCTCAAAAATAGGTTAACACCATGGAAATTGTGACGTGTTGTCATGTTTGAAAATGATTGTCCTGTATCAGCAAGAACTGAAATAGAATAGAAATCAAGTGGAATGTCTTACTGCCAGGAGGATGTGGAGACAACTTAATTCAGTGTATTAATTAATTAATACTCTGAATTTCTAATATTAATTTCTATCCACAGCGGGCTTCCTTTTAAGGGTGGATAAATCAGATTATCAGCAGAGCAGAAGCAGATCACAGGCAGCGCAAACCCATTCACTAACTCCTTGAGTTCTGAAAACCACATTCATGGGACAATGTGCATTTCTCACACAACTTTCCTAAAATTGGAAACAATTTCAAATTACTAATTTGATTTTATTATTCACTTTTAGTCAAATATGTTAGTATCTTGGGTCCAGTCAACTCTGAACTCTTTGGAGGGAGGTGATGGGGTTGAACCCAGGGCCTCATACGCAAGGCATATGTTTTGCCTCTGAGCCCCATGGACTTAACACTGACTTTCTGAACACATCCAGCAGAACCTACATCACTCTGGATCTGTCTGGGTGGCAGCAGCTTTTCCTGGGAGGTGCCTTCACCATGTCGTGGGGAATGAAGCCCTCTTTCAGCAGGAACCCATTTAAAGACAGTCCATTCTACCATCTCAGATTATTAGCATTCACCTACACAAATTCCTGCGTCCTAACTTTGTTTTGCCCCAGTATCCATTTCAGTTCAGATTTTCATCTTTTTAGTGCTGACTAATGCCTCTCTACCCATTCTAGTTTTTCTCTATCAGTTAAGAGTCAACTGATATCTTTAAATATGTGACTCTACTTCATAGTTTAATGACTATGAATGGGGAGTGTAAGGGGAGAGGGATTAGAGTCCCTGTAAAGGCACTGAATGAAAGCCTAGAGGGCAGCTAATGTAGTGTGGTGTGACTATTCATCATCCTGTGCCTGTCTGTGTGGCCGACTCTTCAGATCTGCTTAGAGCCCTGGAGGTCAGAGCCAGGCCCCAGTTTATATTCTGGGTCTTGAGAACTGCTTCCATACCACAGATTATTTTCTTTACTAAAAAGTTCCATTAAATTAATTCAAGGTTTTCTGTATAAAATTGCTTATCAACTGCATATGACCTTCAAGAGACAAGAATCCTTTTTGCATATAAAGAGACATCAGCCTGCAGTCGACTGATGCCTTATACCAACTTTCATCAGAGAACACTTTTGCTAGCCCTGAATATTTAACAAAACACTCAGAAAGCAACTGCAGGAATACAGTTGAGATGCAATAAGAGGATCAGACAGAAAGTCTCACTAGTGAGTCTGGAAATAAAGAAGAAAACAAATGACAGCATGAGCAGGAGACTTCTCTCCTGCTCATGCTGGAGAGGGCATGCCATTGCCCACTGCTGTGGGCAATGGCACATGAGAGCAGAGTCTGTGCAGGACCCAGAGAAGGAAACACAGTGCTGAAAAAAAGGGAAGCCAGCTGACATACATCTAATCATTATTATAATTTCTTTGCAATCAATGAAAGTAGTAACTATTGAGCTTTGGATATTATAAGTTTAGTACATCCTTACTCTTACATGATTACATTTAATATTCCCTATGTATCAACACTGGCTCATCACTTTGCTGCATTAACTCATTTACATAACAAAGTTCTATTGTTAGCTCGAATTAATGTCAAAGAACAAAGTGGGGCTTGTGAGAGTTCAGGGACTAAGGCGCTAGCCTCGCCTCTGGCCTGGCGTACAGTCTCCTGAGCACAGTCAGGAACAGTGCCTGAGCACTGTCAGGTGTGGACTTCCTGCTGCACCCCTACCAATAAAAAGGAAAAAGCAAAAAGTGGAGAAAAGAAAGATTAAGTAGAATCACAAAGACTCACAATGACTCCAAGATTCATACCAGGGAGTTTGGCAACAAAGTCTCTGATTCCAAGCATGATGTAATACTGCCTTGCTCATAAATAAATATAGATTTTCAAAATCACAGATTTGTGTATGCAAACTCATTCTGTATATTACATATAAACCCATCTTTTCTAGAATATGTCCAGGACTTTGAACATAGTAAAATCTCAAACACTTTCTTCTAGTCAACACAGACAAATGCTAGAATCAGAATCAAGTGACCTACAGACTAGTTTTGGTTCTAAAATACTATGGCTGTGTGATTTGGGCCATAGCTTAAAAGTTAATGTTAAGATGTGAAGGTGATTAAAAATATGTTTCCCAGTCTATGACTTGTTTCTTTTATTTTTACAACTTAAGCAAAAATTTTAAACTTGATGAAGGTCATCATCAAGTTTTACATTTCTTATTGATGCATCTGTGTTTTAAGAAATATTTGGTGGATTTATGTTTCCTTCATATGACTTCCATTTTCTTATAGAAGCTGATTTACCCCCACTGTGCCAGTTATCAAAGCCAAGGTATTACACGCATAAAAATAAGTGTTCTACCACTGAGTCAAATCCTTGGCTCTAAAACCTTACAATTTTAACTTCTATAGTTAGAGTTTTTAGAAAATTGTTGTGGAGATAACACCGAGCCAACTAGCAGTGATTTGTGAGGTCCTAGGTATGGTGCCTTGGGAGCCCCATACATACAAGACAAATGCTCTACCACTTGGGGCACATGTTCCCAGCCCTCTATTTTGATTTATAATGGAATTTGAAGTGGTTCTTATAGATGGTATAAATTAGGAGTCAACCTTAATATCATAATACGTGTGTTCTACTCTTCTGGAAAGTTTTGTTAAAAATAATTTCCATGCTATGGTGTCCCAAGGCCTTCCAAGAGTGATCCTTGAGCACAGAGTGAGGAATAAGCCCTGAGCACCACCAGGTGTGGCACAACCCCCTATCCTCCAAACCCCCACCAATTTCCATTCTGCATTTAATTGCGCCCGCATATTTGTTGAACTCTCCATTATGATTATAACATGGGACATTCAGATTAGGAATCTGAAGTCATTGCACTGATATCTATCTTTATGCCAGTTCCACACTGTCTCAGTTACTTGAAATCAAGTAGTATGATTTGTTCTTTTCAGCAATAAGTAAATTTGGGGGAGGGGGTGCAGGAAGGAGCAGGGGTTGGAGCCAAAGAGAGAGTACTGTAGGTAGCGTGCTTGCCTGCCTTGCGCACACCTGACCTGGGTTCAATCCCCAGTACCCCACACGGTCCCTTGAGTACCACCAGGAGTGGCCCAAAACCAAACAAACAACCATCAAAACAAGCAAAAATTGGCGAGGGGGTGACATCTTAACAGCAGTGTGTTACAATTGACGGACAGATCTCTCCACTGTTCAGATATTCCTTATTTCCACTTACCAATGTTTTACTGATTTCAGCATAAAGGATATAATCTTTTGCTCAATTTATTTCTTAATGTATAATATTAAAAATAAAATCATTTTCTAGATTTTGGTTTTAATTGTTTACTGCTAGTATATAAAAATACAACAACCCACAGATATCTCAAACTAGTAGACATGTTCAAGAAACTCAGAAAGTCAATGCAAGATCAAAATTTGGCCAGATTCGCTTGTAACAAACCAGAAAAAAAAGTCACGACTCTATCAATACCATTGCCATATATATGTGCTGTAATGGTCAATATAATTAGTACTGGCTAAGGGAGCAGGCATGGGGTGGGGGTAGGTGGGCAATGAGGGTCTTTGGTGGTGGGAACACACTGGTGGTGGGAAGGTGTTGAATGATGAATATTTCTAACAACTGTATTATGAAAAACTTTGTACTTTGTAAATCACGGTGTTTTAATATAAAAATATGCAACAACCTGTTTCCTATAACTTTCCAAATTAACTGGTCAGTACTTGTTGTTTTAAAGACATAAGAATTTCTGCTATGTTTGTATGGTTATTTACCATCTCACCTGCAAAGAGAGACAATTTCAGTTCTTTCTTTGTAAATTTTTTAAGTTTTTCCAGAAAAATTTTGTGCCTTTTCTTTTTAAATGTTATTACACTGACCAGACCCAGCAACCCAATACTGGACAGAATGTCGAAAACAGACCATCTTTCGCTTACTTTTTGATCTTAGGGAAAAACATTTAAAAGTTCACTGTTGCATTATAGTAACCACAGATTATCAATAGAAATTCTTTATAAGACTGAAAATTAGTGACACATACTTTATGGCTTAGAAATGCTCCCAAAGAGAATATACATACAGCAATAAATTGTAATAATCCCATAGTTTAGAGGGGATGCTTGAAATTCACTGATATAATTATAGATATGTTTCTGTCTTTGGCTCTTTTTCATGATTTTGAGATTTGATTATTAGTTACATGGTCACTGAAGACTTAATATCTTTTAAGAAACTGGCCTTTATCAGTAAATCAACATCAATATGTCTGGTAATGCCCTAGATACTTGAAGTCTATAATTTGTCTAATATTAAACCAGCCACACCACCTTTATTATACTTTCTAAATTACATTATAGTTTTCATCTTCCTACCTTTAACAAATAGATTTTTATCTTCAAAAAAACACCTCTTGTAGATAGCATATATGCATCTGGCTCTCACATTTGTATCCAGTCTGACAATCTCTGCCATTTAATTGGGGTAAATGATTCTTCTTGTCACTTGTCACTTGTCTTTCCATTGTTCATTGATTTGCTCAAGCAGGCACCAGTAATATCTCCATTCATTGGGAATGAGGTCCATTATTGTTACTGTTTTTGGCATATCAAATATACCACGGTTAGCTTGCCAGGCTCTGCCGTGGCTCTGGGTTCATTCCTAGGGAGCCCTGTCTTTTTCTATGTCAGACCATCAACCATCCAGGGCCCACAGGGCAGAGTCCTGGGGTGTAGACAAGCCTGTCTCCTTTCTGCCACCTATAAATGCAGTCGGGCACTGCAGCCACACCTGCAACACTTCAAGGGGCAAGATGATTCTTCTATACTTCTTTATACTTAATGTTACAAATAACTCTACTGTTAGGCTCAAACTTTCTATTTAATTTTTTTTAATTGTTGTGAGGCCATACATCGAGGTACTCATTCAGGCTATACAGCTGGCAGTGCTTAGGGGCAATGCCCAGTAGTGCTCAGACCATACACCATCAGGGGCCCGTGTGGTGGCAAGTATCAAACTCAGGGTGTCACATATACTCAGTGAGTGCTCAACTCCCTGAACTTTCTCGTTGGTCCTTGCTCCATTTGTTTACTTTGACCATTTTTTTCAACCTGCCTCGTCCTTGTTCTGATTAATAATTGTTTTGGGAGTGGCTGGGGTGCTTTTCCTGGCAGCCGAGATCCCTGTGTTCAGGGATTACTGAAAGTGAATGTATGCAAGACAAGTTCCTACCTCCTGTACAGTCTCTCCAGGCCAATCCTACATATACAAATATGTGTGTGTGTACATTTGTTTTTAGTCATTGTTCTAGAAATTAAAATGCAGTTTTATCACATTCTACTTAGATTTAATTTAATACACATATTAAAACTTTGCCTCTATTCCCACATATTGTGTCACTGTGTTATATATTTTAATGTACATTGTAAAATCTGTAATATAACATATAATTAAAAAATCTTTTGAAGAGATGAAGTTATTTTTTAAAAAGGTCCTTAATCATATTAGTAATTACTTTACCACTTCCTGGAGTGCAAAAATTGTCTCCATTTTGTTTATTATCCATGTTTGCAGGTAATGTGCTCATGGTCACAACTAAGATTCAGGGCCAGAGCAATAACACAGTAGTTAGGTCAGGAGGTACCCCTGAACACTGCAAGGTGTGCCCCATCCCCAGAGTAAAGTCACCATTCACAACAGCCCTCTCACAAGTCTCCACATGCTGCCCAGTTTGTATGTCCACATTCTTGCAGGGACACAGACAATCTCTCCATGTGGGGAAATCTTGAAGTATGGGATTGTTAGGAGGAAAACTTTAGACATTCTTACTTTATACACAACAATTATTGTTCTTATTTTAGTTTATTTTGTTTTATGGACCAGTAGGGCTTGGTGGCTACTCTTAGCTTGGTGCTCACGGGTCACTTCCAGTGGTACGAGAGGACTATGTGGTAATAGGGATTGAACCTGGGCTTCTGTGCAAACCCCATGCTCCAATACTTCCAGCCCTTGCTTTATTAATATAAAAATTAAATCTATAGGTGCCAGAAGACAGGGAAGCAGTGAGGGCACATGGTGCCCGAGTATCAGTGGCACAGCTCTGGAGGCCCCCAGGTCCTCTGTGCTGGCTCAGGTAATCCCCAGAAGCACAGCAGAGCTTCATCCTCAAGTAACTGCACTGAACCACTGGTCTCGCTGGCCGAGAACTGCTGAGGGAGCCCCCCAGGCCTGAGCACTGCTTCAGAGGCTCCCCAAAATTAAAAAAGTTTAAAAAATTAAATCTATGCAATAAATATGGCATGAAGATATCTGGTTGTGAGTGAATAATTACACACGTGAATGAATAACCCCTTTAAAAGAAGCATCAGGGCCTGAGGGGCTAGTGGCACGGGCTTTATAGGCACAAGTTCCTATGTTCCGGCCTCCCTCACCACCGGGACAGTCGGGCTGGCCGTGACGGCCTAGGCACTGAACTACCTCGCCCATCTGACTGAGCATCAGGGGACCAGCTCCAGGGTAGCCTGAGCAATGCCTGGTAACTGTTTGTGTTTCCTTTTGCAGTGCCAGGGATGCAGGGATGGATGACAGGTCATCCACATGGAAGGCAAGTGCTTAAAAGCTGAGCCACACCCCCAGCCCCAAGAAGGGGTAACTTTTAACAGTTGGAAGAAGTCCCAAACTGTAAGTAAAACATTTCATTTGCAGAAACTAAAAAGCTAAGATAAATGGAGTTATTACTTATAAATAAGAGGCCAATTAGGTACTTGATAAATGTCATTTGGTAAGAGCACTCTGAAGAGTATAATTTTAATGTTTAAAAGCACATTAGAATATTACATTATCCCATCCATGCTCGGCCTAATATGTACTGTTAGCAAAGATGTACTATGAACTCAGATACTTAAAGGAAAGGTGCCCTGATGGTCATTGTTGGAGAAGTTTGAATGGCCCATTCCAGGTTACCCAGTGCTCACTGTGGGGAGTCAAGCCGAATGCCTGTTTGTAGCAGGAACATTGCAAAATAAGTTGAGTACCGGAAATATGGCACATGTAAGTCCTTTCCAAAACTGAGGCTTTATCTAAGGTAAAGGCTGCTGGGTCCAGAGCCAAAGAAGCTAAGAGGAAGCTCTGGTTTCCCCACAGTCATTCATTCTGGGGTTCAGACACAATCCATTCCATCATTTGAGAAGACAGTGATTTAAGTAGCAGAAATTTGTAAATGGAAAAAGTACTATCTGAATAATATTATTATTATTTAAGGGGGCAATACAAGAGGTACTGGGTTTATAAACCTTAACAGAGTTACTGAAACCAGCCACTAAGCAGAACTTCAGGATGGTTAAAGATCACAGAGCTCAATTTTCCAGACAGGCTGTGGAATCTGAACAAGATATCCCAGCATCCAGGATAATGTGTACATAATCTTGATCTGGAGAAGAAGATGAACTGCAATTTATGTGGTGCTATTTCTTCAGCTGCTGGAAACACTATGAAGAAGAAAAACAAAATGACCTTTTACTGCTGATGATAAAGTGTTATCAAATGCCCATCATTCAGGCATATTTAATCTTCCCTCTCATACCAAGCACCAGAGAGGCAGCTGAATGTCGTTTTGAAAATAACAGACACAGTAGGAAGTTGACAGCTTACTCCTGACGAGAGCTCTAGGCTGGCAAGCTGGGGCCCGGGCACCAGATCTAACACCGCTGCTCCCCAACATAATCCTACAGAGCTACTGGCTTTTCAAATGGGCACTGTGATTCCTGGACTGAGATGTCATTACAGCTTCCAAGTACGACATGAGATTTTCAAGATAACAGACCTTTGCACAATCGTGTAAACATACATAAACCATGAAAGACACAAGTATAGGCCCTTTCTCATCTGTGTTCAAAGCGGCCGAATTTTTTGTTTTCAGTTTTGATTTTTGGTTCATACTTGACAGTACTCAAGGCTCACTCTCGCTCTGAGATCAGGAATCACTCTTGGCTGAGCTCAAGGGGCCATATAAGATGCCAGGGATTGAAAACCCTGGTCAGCCATACAAGCACCTTCCCTGCTGGGCTTATCTCTAGCCCAGAGTGGCCCAATCCTGACCTGCTCATAATATATACTTCACAACACACACAACACAAAGCTTCTGTATTTATAATCATTGGCACGTTCAGATTTTATATATTTTCTTTAGAATCACAAATATTTATTAACTAACCTTTTTTCAAATAAGCTATGTACCATTCACTGTATCACTGTCTTCCCGTCATCATTGATTGCTCGGCCCCGTCATCTCCATATGCGGTCTCTGCTGTAGAGCCCAAGGCTCTGCTTCCAGGAACATAATTAGCCTCAACCATTCGAATGAGGTCTATAATTGTAATTGCGTTTGGCAAATATATCAAATACAACACGGTAGCTTGCCAGGCTCTGGGTTGGAGGTAGCATACTCTAGGCTCCTAAGTCACTTTATGAGGGCGCGGCGCGGCGCTGATGGCTGGTCTGCGGGTGGAGTCGAGAGGGGTGGGGGGGGGTGATTTGGTGCGGGGGTCGGGGGTGCAAGTTTGAGTTCACTAATGGTGCTTGGGGGCTCTTGGGACATAACTTGGGAGTTTCTCCTTGGTGGTGTATGGGAGGGACTATTTGGTGCAGGGGACCAACCCGGGTCTCCTACATGCAAAGCATGAGCTCTAGTCATCTGATCTATCTCCCCAATTCACACGTTTGCTTTATTTTAGTTAAATCTGACTGCCCAAGAGCCAACTGTTTTAGAATCAAGAAATGCTACATGACTTATGCTTTCTTTGCAACTTTGGCTTTGGGGATATACCAGGTGGTATTTGAGACTTTCTCTCTGGGGACCATCTGTGGTCCCGAGGTCAGCCGCCTGTAGTGCAAGTATACAGCCTATCCTGTATACTACCTCTCCATGGAACTAATGACTCAAGTTAATATTTCAGACACTGGACAAGATTAAATTTCCTCTGTTTATGTTCTTGGACTCTCATTTCTTCTTAGGGCTATATACTTTCAACAGAATATACTGCAAAAGCAACAAAAAAAAATCACTAAAAAGGAGGAAATGACCAAACACACACACCCAAACACACACACACAATCACTGTTTCAAATGTTTACCAGAATCTCCCTCTTATGCATAAGATTTTCATCCAGAAACGAAACAAACAAACAAAAAATCTCATCCAGACATTTTTTTTTCCTTCTGCAGTGGGGTCGCACTGAATGTTGCTTAGGAATCACTCCGTCTCTGCCTGGGGGCCATAAGTGGTACTGGGGATCAAACTTGGGTCAGCCGTATGCAACGTGAGCACTGTTCCTGCTGCACCATCTCTCCAGCCCCATCAACCTGACATTTTAATTGAAAGAGACGCTTCTGCTGTCGTGTGCTGTGAGCTGGCGCCTGTCTCCTGAGCAGGGAAGTCAGGATATTTATATTCTTTTCTCTCCACACCTGCACCACACCGTCTGCTTAACAACAAGGTGACTATCGAAGCACAAAGGAGAATACGGCCGGCTGGAATCACTAGTATTCTTTCCATCAAATGTTTTGTCAGATTCCAAGTTCACATTCTGAGAGCTAATGAGGGTATTTTGCATATAAATTTCATGATAGAGCATTATTATATTTAAAACATAAAAATACAATGAAAAGCTTTTTTCCTTTTAATATCTGATATTTTAACACTTTCCAGCAATCCGCACAGCAAATCTTATTTTCCCTTGCTGGGCCCACAAACAGCCATCCATCCCATTGTAGGCTGAAGAGAACTGCACCAACCAATCCTGTGAATATTTTCACAGCGACGGCTCCGGAAAAGTGGCGCCTCTTCTAAGAAAAAGATGGAACAAAGATGGTAATGTGGCAGCTCTGAGAGACCCACATCAAAACCAGAGAGAGTGGTCCTAACCCAAGCAGCTGGCGAGCGGCAGGATGGCTGTGGGCACTCTCCTGCCTAATAAAATCCGAATCAAACACTTTGCATCTGATTCTCCGTGTGAGCTTTTATGCAAACTTCTAAAGTGCAAGGAATCCTGGGGTGGAAGAGCTATTCTGAGAGATTTCACATAGTTCATGTAATTAGGGAAACCACTTCCTTTGATTGTAAGTGTTCAAAACAGCTGAATTTCTCCTATCAAAGGCACTCTGTGATTTGGGTCACCTCTTTTACTTTCTCTTTCATGTTTCTCACGATGAGAGGTGAAGCTGGAGAGCACATTATTTAGGGAGGGAAAAGATCTTGCGTTTTGTTTTAGGGATTGAACTTACACTATTCAAAAGACTGTCACTTAGAATCTTTCTTGCTCACCCTCTGTCTCTCTCGTTCTGTTAAGGCGTCTCACAGAACACAATCCCAAATACCTGTTCAAGGCTGATGGCGAATTGTAAAGGGAGTCAAATGTTCATGTTTGGGTTTTACACGTAATTAGAAATAAACCCTGAAATCTATAGGATCTTGTTCTTGTTTGGCTGTTTTGGGGTCACACCTGGCTGTGCCCAGGGCTTACTTCCAGCTTTTTGATCAGGTGCTTAGAAGACGAAATACAATGCCAGAGATGGAACCAAGGTCAACCACAGTCAAGGTAGATGCCTCATGTGCTATATCTCTCTGGCCCCAAGATCTTGAGCTCCATATTATGTACCTTTATTGCTATAACAGTTGGAGGAGAGGAGGAAAAGAAAAAGGAAAGAAAGAAAAGGTGGCACAAAAGAAAACAGAAAGACCAGAAACAAGGAGGGAGAGATAGAGAGGAGTGGAAAGGGGTCATCCTGTCCAGCCCCCCCATGCACGCCCCAAATAAGCGACACCCAGCTGCAATACATAGTGCAAAATGGACCACCACTCTGTCCCGGAGCCTCCCTTTCCCCTAGAGTAGAACACAGCTTCTTTAGTCAAGAGGTTTCTTCTGCTTCTGCAACATTATTCTCAGCATTGATTGTGTTAAGCTCTTCAAAACAATTTCTCATCAAATATATCAGTCAGTTTGGCACACAGGTTTTTCTGTGTGGATACATGAACTAAAATGGGGGGGAAAATATCACCATGGACCAACTACTTTGATGCCTATATTTCCATTGAGTGTAAAGGGAGGATTGCAATAATGTATGTGCAGAAAACTCTAGGATTTTAGTTAACTCCCTGAGAATCTAGCAGGTTGACATAAATGAATTTGATGCCAGTTATAACAAAGGAAAAAGCATTTTACATGGGTAAAATGTGATGAAATGCTCCAAAGTTACCGAAACTCTTGCATATAATTGATAATAATACTTAATAGCAGAATTAGACAGAAGTTACTACCATTTTACAGATGAAGAAACTGAGTGCAAGAAGGAGAAGAAGACAGACCAGTGAAACAGAATTGTGAGTCCAGAGATTCTCAGGTGTATGACAGTTAATCTTTGATAAAAGAGCAAAAAGTATAATTTGGCAGGAAAAAACTTAGTCAACAAGTGGCGTAGAGCTAACTGGCCAGTTACTGCTAAAAATAGATCACTAGATCACTAGACATTCCATCATTCATAGATTTCCTCGGCGGGTGCCAGTAACATTTCCATTTGACCCTATTACGTGCCAGTGTAGCCCAATAGCATCTGGTTGTTTCAGGAACACGAAGAGCCTCAAACCGTTCATTCATGATCTTAAAGAAGTCTGACCATCTTGTAGGTAGGCAGCCAAGTGGTCTTTTGACATCCCGTGGGATCCAGTCAGTAATGGCTCTAGTCCAGCGGTCATCTCCAAATCGCATTACATGTCCAGTCAATCTGATTTTCGATGCCTTGGCAAATGAGACAGCGTCCCTGACTCTGGAACAGCAACAGAGGTCAGGACTCGGTTCCTTCTCTCACTTGAGTGAGGCGTGATATTCCAAGCATAGGTCTTTTGATTCCCCTTTGGGAGACCCAAATAGCATTCTCATCCTCCTTTCGTAGGGCCCAGATCTCTGAGGCGTATGTTAATGCAGGGAGAACAGTGGAGTCAAAGAGATGTGCCCGGAGCCGGAGGTTCTTTGTCTTTTTCGCTATTTCTTCAATACTTTTTTTTAAGTATTTTATTATACCACCGTGAGATATACAAATAAAAAGATATACAATTAAAAAGTTCATATTTGGGTTTTGGTCATACAGTGTTCCAGCACCCATCCCTCCACCAGTGCCCATCTCCCACCAAACGCCCCCGGTTCCCTCCCCCCTTCCCCAACCCACCTCCATGGTAGGTTCTTTATTTCTTTCCCTTTTCTCTCTCTTTCTCTTTTCCTTCCCTTCCGCTCTCTTCCTCCTTCGCAGCTCAGGTTTTAGGTCATTCATCATGTTGACGTCTTGACCTAGGTACACATAACTGCTGCATTCAGAGATATTTGTTCCATTGAGAGTGAATGGGGCCTCTGGAACTAGTTCATTTCTCATGAACATAGTTTTGTTGAGGGTTCAGCTGTAGACCTATATTTCCACATTCTCGGTCAAAGTCAGCCAGCATTTGTGCTACTTGGCTAATGTTTGGTGTTATTAGAATGATGTCATCAGCAAAGCGGAGGTGATGTAGTTGCCGACCGTCTATCTTCACTCCCATTCCTTCCCATTCTAATTGTCGCATGATGTTCTCGAGGGTGGCACTGAAGAGTTTTTTGTGAAATGGTATCACCCCTACCGAACCCCCTCTTTTGACATCAATAATCACTTCCTTGTAGAATGGTGAGATCCTGGTGGTGAATCCGTAATACAGCTCATGAAGGATCTTGATGTATTGGGTTTGAACACCCTGTTTGGCTAGGGCTTTGATGACCGCTTCAGTCTCAACAGAATCAAAGGCTTTCCTTAAATCAATGAACGTGAGACAGAGTGGCATCTTGAACTCCCTACAAACTTCAATGAGCTTGGTTACCGTGTGGATATGGTCGATTGTGCTGAATCCTTTTCGGAAGCCAGCTTGCTCGCATGGTTGTCCTTCATCTAATGTTCTGCCAATCCTGTTCAGGATGACTCGAGTGAACAGCTTGTAGATAACGGACAACAGGTTGATGGGGCGATAGTTTCCAATGTCGTGAATGTCTCCCTTCTTGAACAGTAGAACTGTCCTGCTGGTTTTCCATTGGTAGGGCACCTTGCATTCAGACAAGTAGCATGTGAAGAGCCGAGTCAGTGTATTGATGAGTACTGGCGGCAGATTCTTCAGGTGTTCGAGTCTGACTTTGTCTGGGCCTGGTGCTGTTCCTTTCTTTACCAACGAAATGGCATGTCGGATTTCAGAAGGAGAGAATGCTGGGAACGACACATCCATCCTGTAGAATTTGGTATGTGGGCAGGTGGACGTGGTCATCAAAGAGATCTGAGTAGAAGTCATGGATAATCTCCATTGCCTTTCTGGAAGATGATAGATCCATCAGGGTGTCGGAGGGCAGTCATCTTGGTCTTATAGTTGGCGAAGGACAGGCGGGCATTGCAAATGCTTTTCCCAGCTTCTGCTGCATCTTCCAGTATTTCTGCTCTTCTGTCTTTGAGGTCTTCCTTTATCGCTTCTCTGCACTGCTTTATGAGCTCGGACTTTAGCATTTGGTCGCCTGAGGCTCACACCTTGCCACGTTGGTGAATGAGCACGAGAGTTTTTGAAGACAGGTGTCCTTTTTGTGGTTTTTTTCTCTCTCGGCATTCTTCGCACAATCATGGAGGTGCTGAACCAGTCGGTTGTATTCTTCGTCGATGTCATCAATGATGGTATCTTCCCATGTTGCTGCAATGGTGCCAAAGAGTTCTCAGTTGGTGGTCGTTCTGGGAGTTCTCTTCTTAAACTTTGCAGCCTTTTCTCCCCATTGCGTGAAGTAGAATTTTGCACAAAGGAGATGCTGGTCCCATCCTGTTTGGAATTTTGGGATGACAGCAACATCGGTCAGGGCAAAACCGTCAATTGAAGATGGCGTGGGCAATTTCATTGTGGAACTGTTCACCAGGAGATTCCCATGTCCCATGTTTCAGCCTTCTGGAACTGTGAGTTCCCATGAATGGTCTTGGTAAACATGAAAACTCAGTCTCTCACCTTGTTCGTTCCTTTCTAGGCCATGGGTCCTAATGTGGAGTTCTTCAGCTGATCTTCTTGGTCCTATCTTGACATTAAAATCACCAACTATGATCTTGTAGAAGGTGTGATCTGTCTTATAGAGCTCCTCCAGTTCCATGTAGAATTTCTCAATTTCATCTTCCTTGTATGTGGATGTTGGTGCATAGACAACGAAGATAGAAATTGCTGGCAGTGGGCCACATCTCTTCAAGTGTAATTGTCCAATACGGTTTTTTAGGCATTCAAATGAATCAGTGTTGACGGCCATGTTCATGTTGACAAAGGACACCAACGCCACCAATGCCTCTTTGGCAGCATGTTCCTAGGAAGATTTCTTCTCCAGTGTCAAAAGCGGCATGATGCGATTGATGCCTCCTCATCTCAGTCAGACCAATGATGTCATACTTGATCTTTTGCGCTTGCACAATCAGGTCCTCAATATATGCTTCTGATGCCAGCATATGTTCATTGAAAGTACAGACTGTCATGTTAGTCCTTCTTTGTTTTGACAGCCTAGTTCGGCCCTGAAATTTTATCAGGCCCTCCTTGTTCATCCTTCTAGTGCTGCTGTATTAAGGGCTCTTTCAGGGTCGGGAAGATACACATTTTTATTACTGGTTTTGGCATATTGAATACGCATTGGACAGCTTGCCAGGCTCTGCCGTGCGGATGGTAGAAAAATAAATAAACATAAATAAATTTCTCTAATGCCATGCACAAAATTAAAGTGGACTAACAATGTTGATATCAGACCAGAATCTATAACTAATATCAAGGAAAACACAGGTAGAACTTTATGACCTGAAGCTAGAAATCTCTTTAATAATTCAACATCACTGACCAAGCAGGTGGAAGTAAAACTAAACAATGGGAACACATCAAGCTAAGAAGTTTCTGCATCACTAAAGAAAGAGGGACCAGAATAAAGAGAGTAATCCTCAAGTATTGAGAAAATAAAAAGTACTGGTAGAACTTTAGAAGGAAAAAATACATATTGTGATACCAATATCCAAGGTCAGGTGAAAGGTGGATCAGGAGGTCTTGTTAAAGGTGGAAATTACCACAAACATGTGGGAGCAGAGGTTAGGTAAGACAGAGAATGGAACAGTGTGCCAATAATTGTCGAAAAGTGCTATTATCACATAGAACTAAGCATTAAATGCAGGCAAAAAGATACGCATGATAACCTCTAAGTATATATATTACAATCCACAATACGTAGGGAGAAGGAAGAGAGAAAGAGAGAGAAAGAGTAAGAGAGAAAAGAGATAAAGAGCCTGCCATGGAGGCAGGCTATGGGAGTGGGGGGGGAATCGGGGACATTGGTGGTGGGAAATGGGCACTGGTGGAGGGATGGGTGCTGGAACACTGTATGGCGAAATCCAAACATGAACATGTTTGTAATTGTTGATCTCATGGTGGTATAATAAAATATATTTAAAAAATCCCCACCAAAAAATGGAGGAGAGAGAGATAAATAGAAACTTCCTCAAAGAAGACAGAGATTACCAATAGGTCACTTGATCACTTGATCACTTGACATGATGTTCTCAAGGGTGGCGCTGAAGAGTTTTGGTGAAATGGTATCACCCTGCCAAACGAGCCCCCCCTTTTTTTTGCATTTTTTTGCCTGTATTTAATGCTCAGTTCTAGGTTGGTATTAGCCCTTTCGACATTTATTCACACATGTTCCCTTCTCTGTCTTAATGGTGAGATCCTGCTGGTGAATCCTTGATACAGCTCACGAAGGATCTTGATGACCAATAGGTATATGAAAAAATGCTCTCCATACTTACATCAGAGAAATTAAGTCAAAACAACAATATCAAAGTCAAACCATATCACACCAATGAGATTGGCAAGCATGAAGAACAAAAACAAGTGCCAGCGTGAATGTGGAGAGTATCATGGTGAATCTAACCATGAGAGGGTAGATGAAAAGGATCTCTCTCGTATGGAGGGTATAAAGAAACACAGTAAAGGTGTAACAAGTGGCTAGAGCATCAGAAACTGAGAAACTGGCGCTTCAGTAGGAAGCTCACCACATGCGGAGTTACGGGGTGGACTATAATCGGGGGATGCTGAGGCAATGGGAAAGGCAAGTGAATCCTCTGGGGAAGACTCTGCTATGAACGATCCTATGACAAGCAGTACTGTAAGCCAGGGTGTCCAAAATAAAATTTTTAAAAGAAAATTGTAGATATGGCACATTAAGCAAAAGAATAAACCAAAGAATAACAGCATAAAATCTCCATCTCTCAGTATTTTAAATCTTTTATTATGGTTTTATTAAGTTTTTGATTTATGTTATTAACCTTTAATAAAGCTTAATTTTATTTATAAAAGCTTTTATTTTATTAAGTTTTTATTAAGTTTAATATTTTATTACACACTTCTGGCAAACTGGTTTTGGATTATTTTTGGTGGCTAGAATGTCACATATTTTGATATACACGAAATTCAAAATGGCCTATTATAAAGCCACATCTGCCTTATCTCTCTCTCTATACTTAGCTTTTCAGGGACTAAATAAGGAAGTTTTTCATTTTTATGGATTATGACTAAAAATAGGGTGAATTAGATTATTCCTTGCTCTAGTCTGCTGAAATCATTTCAGGGCATTTTTTTCTTTTCTCTTCTTCTGTTTTAGGGCCTGGGGTTTGTGGGCCTCACAAGGTAGTATTTAGAGGCTACTTCCAGCTCAGTGCTTGGCGGCCCATGTGGTGCCAGGGACTGAACCTGGGCGTTCAAGCATGAGAAATCTGCGCACTAGACTTGGAACTCTCTTCCAGACCCTCGGCTCCTGTTCTCATTTCACCTTTTTTGTTTTTCTGGTTTGATAGAAGGGCTCATGGCTTACTCCTACCTTTCACTCAGGGATCTCTCCTGGCAGGCTTGGGGGACCATATGGGATTTGGGAATTGAACCCTGTAGGCTTCATGCAAAGCAAGCATCTGCGTGCCATACTATCACTTTAGAGCAATCACTGCACCTTTTAATAAGTCAAGTCCTCTATGTGCTACTATATTAACTGCAAAATGAATAAAAGTTTTTATTTTGAAGTGATCATTGATGTCAAAAGAGGGGTTCAGTAGGGTGATACCATTTCACTGAAACTCTTCAGTGCCACTCTAGAGAACGTCATGTGACAATTAGAATGGGAAGGAATGGGAGTGAAGATAGACAGTCGGCAACTACCACCACCTCCACTTCACTGATGTATCACTATACCACCGTCTTCCCGTAGATCATCGATTAGCTCGAGCAGGCACCAGTAACATCTCCATACGTCCTGTCACATGTGAGATAGCCCAAGGGCATCTGCAGCTCCAGGAACATAAAGAGCCTCAAACCATTCCATCAGGTCATGGGAATGAGGTCTATACTTGTTACAGGTATTTGGCATATCAAATCGACATGAGTAGCTTTCCAGGCTCTGCCATGCGGGTGGAATACTCTTGTAGGCACCTCAAAACTTCGAGGCATTTATTGATGAAAGAAAATGAATATAGATGAATTAAATAAACAGAAAATTTTGGACCATAAGACCAACTAGTAGTTATGGAAGAACAGAGAGAAGTGAGCTGGAGAGGGATGGGATTCATAAACTGGGACAAAGGGGAAGTGCATGTTGACTCACAATGTTGCATACTTAAAACTTATGTAGTATTTTATGCGGCTGTCAGAAAGGATGAAATTATGAAATTTACCGCAAATGGATGGACATGGAGTCTATCATGCGAGTGAAATTAGTCAGAAGGAAAAGGACAGATATAGAATGACTGCATTCATTAATAGATATAGATACCAGTGTTTTAATAAATATGGGAAATGGTAATGGTAGATTAAACTCACCACTGAATATACACAAAGAGACTTAAGTGATAAACTTTAAATATCTGCAGGGCTAGCCACAATGTGAAAATAAGAGGGAGAGAGATGCAGAGACAGAGAGAGAGATAGAGAGAGAAAGAGAGAAACTGGGGTACCTGCATAAGGCGGGGGGGGGGGGGGGGAGGGGACTTGTGGTGGAAATGGGGCCTGGTGGAGGGATGGGTGCTGGAATACTGTATTACCAAGAACCAATTATGAACACCTTTAATTGTATGTTTCACGGTGGTATATAAAAATTAAAAAAAAACTTATGTAGTATTTGATACAAGGTTAACTCAATAAATAAATAACTTAAAAGTCCATCAGGTCCAAATTTGAAGACAGCATCTGTATTCCACCACCAATGCAGCCACCTCATATTCTTTTTCATTCAGAAGTTACAACTCCATCCTATGTGTTTGGCAGGCATGTCTCCAACTTCTATCATTAGCTTCAAAAGTATTCTGTGCACTCTGGAATACTGGATACAGCGCACTGCAGGAGCCTCTCTCTGTGGGGCACTCGGGCTCTCTCCGGCGGGTTCTCAGGCTGCTCTCCTCGGGGGCATCTGTGCAGGCTCTCCTCTTCGGGGCCTCTCTCTCGGGGGAGGTCTTTGTTCAGGGGCAGCACCTTGCAGGTCCTCTCCCAGGGACCTCTTTTCTCAGGGCCTCTTTTCTTAGGGTCCTTTATGCTCAGAGGCTTTTCTCTTCAGGGTCTCTTTTCTCCCTCGTTTCTCTATTTATCCAAGTCCCTAACTCTGTTTCCCTGTGTCACCCATTTTGTCCTGTTGCCTCTGTTTCTCTGTTACTCTGTGTCCGTAATCTATTTCTCTGTTTCTCTGCTGTTCACTGATGACATCATTCTAATAACACCAAACATTAGCCAAGCAGCACAAATGCTGGCTGACTTTGACCGAGAATGTGGAAAGATAGGTCTACAGCTGAATCTCAACAAAACTATGTTCATGAAAAATGAACTTAGCTCCAGATGCCCCATTCACTCTCAATGGAACAGACATCTCTGCAGCATTTCTGTGTACCTAGGTCGGGAAGTCAACATGATAAACGACCCTAAAACCTGAGGCTGCGCAGAGGGAGGAAGAGAGCTATGCAGCAAAAGATCATGTGGCCACCCACCTACAAGATGGTCAGACTTCTTCGTCAAGACCCTGAAAGAGCGATTTGAACCTTCAAGAGCATCAAAGAAGTAGCTAAAAGGACAAAGAACCTCCAGCTCGGGGCACATCTCTTTGACTGCAGTGTTCTCCCTGCATTAACATACACCTCAGAGACCTGGGCCCTACAAAAGCAGGATGAGAACGCTATTCGGGTCTCCCAAAGAGGAATTGAAAGAGCTATGCTTGGAATATCACGCCTCACTCAAGTGAGAGAAGGAATCCTGAGTTCCGACCTCCGTCGGCGATCCAGAGTCAGGGGGCGCTGTATTGTTTGCCAAGGCATTGAAAATCAGATGGGCTGGACATGTAATGCGATTTGGAGACAACTGCTGGACTAGAGCCATTGACTGGATCCCATGGGACAGCAAAAGATCACTTGGCCACCCACCTACAAGATGGTCAGACTTCTTCGTCAAGACCCTGAACAAATGATTTGAGGCTCTTCATATTCCTGAAGCAACCAGATGCCATTGGGCTACACTGGCATGTGATAGGGTCAAATGGAAACGTTACTGGCGCCCGCTCAAACAAATCGATAAGCATGTCAAGTGATCAAGTGATTTTGAAGTTTTTGCTTTTTGCAATAAATGAAGTTTTTGCTTCTCCTCATTCTATCTGTGTGTGATGTATGTGTGTGTGTGTGTGTGTGTGTGTGTGGGTGTGTGTGTGTGTGTGTGTGTGTATGTTTGGGCCACACCACAAAGTGCTCATGGATTACTCCTGGCTCTTCACTCAGGGATCACTCCAAGCGGGTCTCAGGGGACCATATGGGGTGCCAGCTTGCATGAGGTTACATGCAAGGCAAGAACCTTTTCCATTGTTCCATTGCTCTGGTTCCACTACTGAAATTGTTATTCGTTGATTGGGAATGAGTAAAACCATTTAATTCCACTATAATTAAGGTTCGTTAGTTTGTTTGGTTTTTAATGTACTTGCAAAAGTATGTCTAAAGCTGTCTAATCTACTCATGGAAGTCCTATGCTTTTGCTTCTTTATTTTATTTACTTATTTTTGTGGTGCTGGGGGGGTTCCATGCAACTAGAGTGCAGGGCCTCACACTGGAAGCTTGTGCTTTACCACTGAGCCACACCCCGAAGGTGGACATTTTGTTTTCAAAATGGTGATTTTCACTGAAGACAAACCTTCCCTTCCAAATACTAAGCTTTCTCTTTATTTTCATCTATCACTATTTTAACCAGTAGCTAATGTTTTAGCCAAAATGAACAGAGAGCTTACTAAATGCCAAGCATCGTTCTCAAATTTGTAATTCCCTTGGCTACCCGAGTTAGACCTGAGGAAATGCAGGCCCAGTTTGCCCAAGACTGAACTCAGTACCTGCAGGCTGCTGGGCCTTCACTGTTCTTCTGCAGGTATGGCAAAGCCATGCAGGTCACCAGCATCAGCAGAGTTCCGGCATGCAGGCGCCTAATCAGTGGCTTCAGAAATTAAATTGAAATCCCAGTTGGTAAGGCTACAAAGGGAACTCCGGGGTCCAACCCCAGGCTAAGAAGGGCAGTAGGATTTCTCCAGACAGCCACATCTATCTGGAGAGGGAAGGTCAGTTAGACCCGATTTCTGGGCGCCAACAAAAGAGCAATGAGAGTGCAGCACAGTGTAACAGAAGCAGATGGCTGGGAGAGAAAGAAATGTAGAGTGCGAGTAAGGGGTGTTTGTGTGCATGTGTGTATATGTGTGTGTGTGTGTTGTGTGTATGTGTGTGTGTGTGTGTGTGTGTGTGTGTGTGTTCCTGTAACCAGGCCTACTAAGCAGTTCAAATAATGATATTACAGAGTGTTGCAGTACACTGCTGCCAAGAGCCTCTGCATCTTGACTGGAGTTACCTCCTGCAGCCCACTTTGTAGGTAGGGGCAGAAAACAGTTTGGATCTGTGACTTTATGTGGCAAAATATTTTACCGTGTATTCTATGTTAGTTGGTATAAGTATTCTCTCTCATGCTATCACAATCATCATGGGATCTTACCAGCATTTTTACCTGACTGCGTTGAATCTCTTAGTATAATATAGTTAGAATTAGATCAGAGAGAATGCTGTTTGCCTCCAAGCAAGCATGGGTGGCTCTCTAATAAGCCTAAAGGCTAATATCCAAAACAACTATGAAGTAAAAATAAGGATCTTGTGAAGGCTTGGAGAAATGTATACCTGACTGTAGAATATCCATGGTACAGATACATGCTCTTCCCCACCACCCCCTGCATAGGGGCCTGCAGGGAAACTTTAAGGGTAAATCTCAGCTGGGGCAATATTAGCATTTCAATGGGACTAGATGAGATCCTGGGAGAAGCAAACCTGAGGGAATTGACCCCTAACTGCTATCCCTTGATATGGGTCCCTCAGGGCTGAAAAAGATATAAAAGCAGTAGTCTGCTCTTTCTTTTATCTCTCTTCCTTGCCTGCTCTGTGCCTTTGCTCTCCTTCTCTCCGTTCTCTGCGCTGTTGGGCCTTAGCATGTGGTAGCAGCCATCTTGGCCTAGGATTCTAAACCTACATGTGGCCAGGGCCCAGCTAGAAACCCGAAAGTCTGAGGGTTTCCTATTATTGGATTGTATACAAGAACAAGTGTGAGTAAAGCCTTTTGAAACTTCCTGGATTCACAAGTCTTTCTGTGTCCACTGGCCGCCAATCTTCTGGGAAAGAAGGGGATCCCTGTCCTGCTCCTGGATTTTGTCGGGGAACCCAGCATTCTCCAACAATAGAGCATCATCTCATCTGAGTATCCCTGCCTAGGCTGGATATGTGACTCCCCTAATACTGCTCTGCTGACCTTCTTTATCAGTGGTACACATTTAAACAGCAGCAGGCTCACTCTCTCTCTCTCTCTCTCTCTCTCTCTCTCTCTCTCTCTCTCTCTCTCAGGCACTCTAGAATCATACCATCAGATTTCTCAGAGAAGAGGTCTTCAAGCTTTGTGTGTTTTTAACAAGACCACTAAGTCATCCTGCCAGGGAGTCAAATTAGGGAAACTGAACCTTTTCCAGTCTCAGTACTTCCACAAAGCAGGTATAGTCTTGACTTTTTCTTCATGTTATGTTCACACTTAAAATTCCACAGTCCTAGGGCAGAAAGGTGGCACAAAGGTAAAGGGGGCTTGCCTAGCACATAGTTCATACTGGTTTGATCTTTGGCGCCATATCTGGTCTCCAGAGCATTGCCAGGAGAGACACCTGACACAGGGCCAAGAAAGCACCTGAGACCCCATCCAAGCCTTCCTCCCACCTGTATCACTGTATCACTGTCTTCCCGTTCATCATCGATTGGCTCGGGTGGGCACCAGTAACATCTCCATATGACCTGTCTCATGCAAGTAGAGCCCAAAGGCACCTGCTTGCTCCAGGGAACATAAAAGAGCCTCAAACCATTCCATCAGGTCATAGGAATGAGGTCTATAATTGTTACTGGTATTTGGCATATCAAATATGACACGGGTAGCTTGCCAGGCTCTGCCGTGCAGGTAGCACAGTCTTCCTCCCACCTGTCAAAGACAAACCCTTCCTCCCACCTGTCAAAGACAAATCTAAAAGTCCTATAGACGCCCCTGATCCAGACAGCTCTCTCTCGTCCAATGCTAGCCATTCTCCCAGACCTTACCCCTGCATGTTTTCCAGAGCAGTTATTACATCAGAGCTCCATCCAGGGGTTAGGAGTCAATCTGGAGTTTCCAGCGGTGTGTCATTTCCTGACATGTTACCCAACTCATTTTCAGATCACATTCACTCTTAATACCCTGGGTAAACAAAGCCAAAATCTCTGTAGTGTCAAAGGAAACTCAAATGGCCAAAAGACGTATAAAAAAAGTTCTCCCTCATTAATCATCAGGGAGATGCAAATCAAAACAACAGTGAGATATCATCTCACACCACAAAAAGGACACATCCAAAAGAGTAAGAACAACCAGTGCTGGCATGGGTGAAGGGAGAAAGGAACTCATTGTTGGTGGGAATGTCGGCTGGTACAGACTTTTGGGAAAATATGGACATTCCTCCAAAAACTAGAAATTGAGCTCCCATTTGACCCAGCAATGCAACTTCTGAGAATATATCCTGGGGGCCCCAAAACACACAGCAGAAATGCCATCTGAAATTCAATGTTCATCGCAGCACACTTTACAACAGCTAGAATATGGAAACAACCTGATTGCCCGAGATCAGAGGACTGGGTAAAGAAACTATGGTACATCTATACAATGTAGCTGTTAGAAAAAAATGAAGTTATGAAATTTGCCTATAAATGGATAGACATGGAGATCATTATGCTGAATGAAATTAGTCAGAAGGAAAAGGACAGATAAAGAATGACTGCATGCATTTATGATATACAAAAATATTATAAGATTAATAGCCAAGGCTAGGCAAAACAGGGTCCAGAAGGATCTGACAAGGGGTTGGAATCTACCACACAAGTGTGTGTGGGGGGGCAGAGATTAGGTAAGATAGAGAAGGGATCCGTTTACCATCAGTTTGGAAATGGTAATGCTAAACTAGAACTGAATACTGAAAATAAAAAAGGGATATTCATGATAAGTCCTCAATGTATGTATTGCAAACTGCAATGTTGAAGAGAAGAAAGAAAGACAGACAGACAGACAGAAGGCAGGCAGGCAGACAGAAAGAAAGAAGAAAAGAAAGAAAGAAAGAAAGAAAAGAAAGAAAGAAAGAAAGAAAGAAAGAAAGAAAGAAAGAAAGAAAGAAAGAAAGAAAGAAGAAAGAAAGAAGGAAGAAGGAAGGAAGGAAGGAAGGAAGGAAGGAAGAAGGAAGGAAGGAGAAGAAGGAAGGAAGGAAGGGAGGAGAAGGAGAAGGAAGGAAGAAAAGAAAGAGGAAGGAAGGAAGAAAGAAAGGAAAGAAAGAAAGAAAGAAAGAAAGAAAGAAAGAAAGAAAGAAGAAGAAAGAAAGAAAGAAGAGAAAGAAAGAAAGAGAAGAGACAGAAGAGGAAGGGTGCCTGCCATAGAGGCAGGCAGGGGTGGGGTGGAGGGAGGGAATGGGGGACATTGCTGGTGAGAAATGGGCACTGGTGGAGGGATGGGGCTGCAACATTGTATGACTGAAGCCCAATCATGAACACCTTAACTGACTGCATATCTCATGGTGATATAATATATTTTTTTAAAAACACCTCTGTGGGAAGGACTCTCAGAAGTCTGCTTTGCTACAAAATTCTATGACTTAGAAATTGCATACATAAAATACATATTCTGCAGCATATGGCTCCTTTAAAAACACACCGATATCTAAGTACAATATTTAAAATATTGCTCCTGGGCCAGAGCGATAGCACAGCAGGGAGGGTGTTTGCCTTGCACACAGCCAAGGTTCGATCCCTGGCATCCCCGAGCACTGCCAGGAGTAATTCATGAGTGTAGAGCTAGGAGTAACCCCTGAGTATCACCAGTGTGACCCAAAAGCAAAATAAATAATAAATAAAATAAAATATTGCTCTTTAAATTTTACAAATCTCCATCATCAATTTAATAGAGACATACATCAAGGGCTTCATACAGATGCAGCCTAATTAAAACCAAATTAGTTTATAGTTAATGGATATTTTGGAGCCCTACATATAAAGTACTATTGAGTGGCAGGACACTTAAGACATGAAAAGCTATGCATCACTTATACCCGACATTTAACACTTATGTGCCACAAGCTCCTGGCATGCTATCCTTTCTGTAATTCCTAAAATATGCCCATGAGACATTACCAGTGCGAGTTCCAGCTTGGAAATGAAGAAAGTGAGACTCAGTGATTAACTTGTAAGGTCACTAGTGAGAGGACAGCTGAGATGGACTAAGCACAATCCCTTCCACACCTGTGCTCAGCACCGTTCACTCATGCGGCAAAGAAAAAGTTTTAAGAAAGCTGCCAAAGACAAGCACTGGGAAGAGGAGAGGCTTCTAAAGAGAGGTGGGTTATCATGTTGAGTGAAATTAGCTAGAAGGAAAAAGGCAGATATAGAATGACTGCATTCATTTGCATGGCATAAATATATAGATACATATCACTGTCTGTCACTGTCTTCCCGTTCATCATCGATTTGCCTCGAGCAGGCACCAGTAACATCTCCATATGTCCTGTCTCATGCTAGTAGAAGGGGCATCTGCTTGCTCCAGGAACATGAATAGCCTCACCATTACATCAGGTCATGGGAATGAGGTCTATAATTGTTACTGGTATTTGGCATATCCAATACGACACAGGAGGCTTGCCAGGCTCTGCCAATAGATACATATATGTGTATATGTATATATATGTATATATGTGTATATATGTATATATATTTTATGATACCAATATCCAAGGTCAGACAAAACAAAGGATCAGGAGGTCTTTCCAAAAATGGAATCTATCACAAGCTTCTGGGGAGTTGGAGGTTAGGTGGGACAGAGAAGGGAACAGTGTGCTAACAATTGTTGTAAGTGATAATACCAGCCTAGAACTGAGTATTGAATACAGGCAAAAAGATACACATGATAATCTCTAAATGTATGCATTGCAATCCACAGTGTGTAAGAGAAGGAAGAGAGAGAAGAGAGAGAGAGAGAGAAAAGAGATAAACAACTCTCCATAGAGGCAGGTTAGGGGAGAGGGGAGGGAATGGGGGACATTGGTGGTGGGAAATGGGCAGTGGTGGAGGGATGGGTGCTGAAACAATGTATGACCCGAAACCTGGACATAAGCATCTATGTAATTGTATATCTCACGGTGGTATAATAAAATTTAAAAATACCATCTCCATTTTATGAATGGAGAAACAGACACAGTGCAAAAAAACATAAACAGACTTAATTGGTAAAGAAAAAAAATAGAGGTGGGTTTATTTCTTTTGTCTTTATTTCTTGATGAGGGGTTGATTTTCAGCCACATCCGATGGCTTCTATCTTGCTCAGCACTCAGGGATCACTCCTGGTGAGCTAGG
>JAJIBD010033373.1:0-41413 GCA_021461705.1 Cryptotis parvus | reverse complement strand
TATCCTGACACCCATCCTCAAATATATGAACATTTAATCTTTGATAAAGGAGTAAAAATACAAATTGGAGTAAGGAAATCCTCTTCAACAAGTGGTGCTGGGAAAACTGGACAGCTCCGGTGAAAAAAATGAACTTAGATTTCTGTCTAACACCATGCACAAAAAGTCAGATCAAAATGGACTTAAGATCTTAATATCAGACCTGAATTCATAAAGTACATCAAAGGAAATATAGGAAAAATCCTCCACGACATTGAAGTTAAAGGCATCTTCAAAGAAGAATCACCATTAACAAAGCAATTGGAAGCAAAGATAAACATATGGGACTATGTGAAACTAAGAAGCTTCTTCACCTCAAAAGAAATGGTGACCATAATACAAAGACCGTCCACAGAGTGGGAAAGAATATTCACCCAAAACCCATCTGATGAGAGGTTAATATCCAGGATATATCAGGCACTGGTAGAACTTTATAAGAAAAAAACACTCAACCCCATCAAAAAATGGGGGAGAAGAAATGAACACAACTTTGATAAAGAAGAAATTCAAATAACCAAAAAGGCATATGAAAAAAATGCACATCACTAATTATCACAGAGCTGGAAATCAAACAGCAATGAGATATATCCCACAACACAGAGAATGGCACATATCCAAAAAAGCAAGAACAACAAGTGCTGGTGTGGGTTCAGGAAGAAAGGGACTCTCATCCATTGTTGGTGGGAATGTTGACTGGTCCAGCCTTTTTGGAAAACAATATGGGCATTCCTCAAAACACTAGAAACTGAACTTCCATTTGACCCAGCCATACCACACCTGTGAATATACCCTGGGAAGTCAAAAAACAAGATATACCATCTGCACTTTTATGTTCATAGCAACACTATTCACAATAGCCAGAATCTGGAAATAACAAGAGTGCCTGAGAACAGATGACTAGATCAAGAAAATGTGGTATATCTACACAATGGAATACTATGCACCTTTCAAGAAAATGTATTTATGAAATTTACCTATAAATTGATGGATATGGAGAGGAACATTCTGAATGAAATTAGTCAGAGGGAAAAGGACAGATATAGAATGACTGCATTTATTTTCGGATATAAAATAAAAATATTATGATACCAATATCCAAGATTAGGCCAAACATGGACCAGGAGGTCTTGTCAGTGAGTTGAATCTACCGCAAGTGTGTGGGAGTCAGAGGTAAGGTAAGATAAAGAAGGTAAAAAAGGTGTTAATAATTGTTGGAAATGACAATACTAGCCTAGACCTGAGCATTGAATGTAGGCAAAAGGAAAATACATGATAACCTCAAAATGTATATATTGCAAGCCACAATGTGTAAAGAGAAGGAAGGTGGGGGAGAGAGAGAAAACAGAGGGGTGAAGTGCCTGCCATAAAGGCAGCCTGGAAGGGGGTGATCAGGAAACATTAGTTGTAGAAAATGTGCACTGGTGGAGGGATGGGTGCTGGAGCACTGTATGGCTGAAACCCAAATATGAACATCTGTGTAATTGTACATCTCTTGGTTGGATAATAAAAAAAAAGAAAAGGAAAGGAAAGGGGGCTGGAGCGATAGTACAGTGGGTAGGGTGTTTATCTTGCACATGGCCTACCTGGGTTCGATCCCTGGCATCCCATATGGTCTGGGATTATTTCTGCCAGGGATTATTTCTGTGCCAGGAGATTATTTCTGTGCCAGGAGATTATTTCTGTGCCAGGAGTAAACCCTGAGCATCACCGGATGTGACGCAAAAAAAGAGAGAGAAAGAAAGAACGAAAGAACGGAAAGAACGAAAGAAAGAAAGAAAGAAAGAAAGAAAGAAAGAAAGAAAGAAAGAAAAGAAAGAAAGAAAGAAAGAAAGAAAGAAAGAAAGAAAGAAAGAGAGAGAAAGAAAGAAAGAGAGAAAGAGAGAGAAATAGGGAGGGAGGCATGAGAGGGAACCAAGAAAGTCATCAGAATGTAAGATTCTTGTCTATAAAACTGAACTTTACACAGGGAATTGGGACACTGTGGAGGGAATCAGGCTCACTGGTGGCGGGATGTGTGGGAATGATGTATTCATTAAAAGTATGAGTAACAGGAATAACAGTATGAGTACAGGAGTAACAGGGGCCAGAGTGATAGTCCAGTTGGTAGGGCCTTTGCCTTGCACTAGGCCAACCTGGGTTCGATCCCCGGCATCCTATATGGTCCCCTGAGCACCACCAAGAGTAATTCCTGAGTGCAGAGCTAGGAGTAATTGTCAAGAGTGACCCAAAAAGCAAAAAAAAAAAAAAAAAACAAAGTATGAGCAACAATATTGGAAAAAATGGGGAAAGTTGAGAAAACTCAGTGGGCCAGAGCACATGCTTTGCACGTAGGAGCACTGAATTGGATTGCTGGCGCTACATGGTTCCATGAGCACCTCCTGGAGCCATTCCCAAGATCTGAACCTGAGTCAGCTGCAGTACCACAAGGTGAACCTGTAACAGTTTATCCACATATTCATTCATACACACACAAAACACACACACACACACACACACACACACATGCACACAAAGGTGCAAGTAAATGCTTCTATGAGCCATAATTTAAGAAAAAGCCAAATCCACTAAACCAATTAACTCATCTATTTAAGATTTAACTCGCTACCTATCCCAGGAGTATTGAGCATATTAAATTAAAGTTAAAATTCCTGGGAGTGAGTGTTGTTTCAATTCTAGTCAATAAATGCCTCAGGGACCACTTCTCACAGAGCCCTGAGAGAATGAAAATTAATTCAGTGCTCTTCTGCCCTAAAAAGAGATCAGTCTCTGGTATACATCTCAGTCTCTCTCTCTCTCTCTCTCTCTCTCTCTCTCTCTCTCCTCTCTCTCTCTCTCTCTTACTTGCTTGCTCGCTCACTCACTCCCCCACACACTTTCCAAGAAAAACACACAACCCACTCTGATTCAAACTACTCAGAGGATTCTGGCAATGCAGAGTCTAATCACAGCTTGGGAGAAGGGTAGGGAAAAACAAGTTCTATTTTATGGGTAAAATGGTCTGTGGATAAAAGGGGTTTGCTGGGTGGAAAGCTGAGCCTCAGAAAATCAGGAAAGCAAAGTAGAGAGGAACCAGAAGCTGGGGAAGCTCATGATGAAGTAAAAGCATCAGGATGTGTTACGGTGATGGGGGAGGGGGCAGAGGCATGAGGCTTGCAGCTGAAAATGTAGTTTGAGAACTTATGGATCAACTGGACTCCAATCACTTGCATCACTTATCTTCCTATTGTTCATTGATTTGCTCGAGCAGGCACCAGTAACATCTCCATAGACCCTGTCGCAAGCAAGTGTAGCCCAAGGGCATCTGCTTGCTCCAGGGACAGGATGAGCCTCAAATCATTCCTTCAGGTCATGAGAATGAGGTCCATAATTGTTACTGGTTTTTGGCATATCAAATAAAACATGGGTAGTTTGCCAGGCTCTGCTGTGTAGGTGGTATACTCTCAGAAGAAGGCTCTCATCTCAAGCATTTACTGATGAAACTTAAAGGGGGAAGATCAGGTTTTCTCTTGGGTGGAGCTCTGATGAACTGTGGAGTCTGGATGTTGAGAATTACTGACCTCATGATGTGTGGGATGCACTCTCTGGCTTCTTGCCAGGCTTACTGGGATGACGGGTATCAGTTAGAACCTGCTTAGGAACTGGTATACAGTGTATAAATGTGAAAGAGCCTAGGGAAGGACCTGATCCTAAAATCTAGTACTATCTAAGATTGTCGGGTCAGGGTGGGTCTCTCTCCTGGGGAAGCTGGCATGGAGGTGGAGGAAAGGGCGGGAGGAACCCAAATCTCTGCTCCAAGTCTGGCCAGTGTGGCCCCTCCCCCCCACATGTGAGCGACCCTTTGGAGCTATGCTGGACTTGGCTAGGGGCTGGTTGAATTCCCTACCAGGAAGGAGGTCAGCTCCATGGGTTGCCTCCACGTGGGGCCAAGCTGCACAGCTGTGTGTCTGGAGTGGATGGGTCTGGATCTCCTCCGGGGCTGCTGACAGAGCTGTGGGTCTGGTGCGGGGTCTCTTCCGGGTAGCTGGCATGGAGGAAAGGGGCGGAGGGAGCCCAAATCCCTGCTCCAAGTCTGGCCAGCGTGGCCCCTTCCCCCACGTGTGAGCGAACCCCTGGACCAATGTTGGACTTAGTCAGGGTCCAATTTCAATAACAGGGAAACAGCAATGCAAGAATATGGGAAAGGATGCTAATTGGAACTATTCTAGGAACAAACCCCATCTGTAAGAAGCAAAAGAGAAGGTACAGATTAGGTCAATGAGAACTGGTCTATGGCCAGTGAAAAAAAAAATGGATGCGAGTCAAGGTGAGGGGGTGGGAAATGGGATGTTAAACTGTATCACCAAGAATAACATTTCCACGAAATATGGGGGACTTTCAGGAACTGGCATGTTAGCCTCTGCACGCCCTAATGTGTGTGCCTGATCCCTGCACCAAGCTTAGATAGGCAGAAGGAGAGAAAGAGAAGACAGCAGGGAATCTCCTAGACCAAAACAGAAGACAACACAGAACCAGAATTTCAGAGGTGAAGGGGCCTGGAGATGAAGCATAACCAAGAGCACATTCCTTACAGCTAGATAAATTGGTTTAGGGAACACAGTGGTAGCAAGAGAGGGCAGGGTCAGCTCTTCCCAGGGTCATGTGTTTAGTAGGGGAAGTCTCCCCCAATGAACAGCACCTAGGTACTCAGAAGGAAAGATTAGGCACCTCTTATACAATGGACTGAAAATATATAGTGGCGATTAACACTCACGGAAGCTCTAAATTGTCCTTACACACAGGAAAAGGTGCTCAATGCCATTCAACATAAGGTACACATTTAGAATAGGCTAGATCATTTCTCACCTTCCATCAAGGACTGGAAGCATGACTAGCGAAACTGTGCAGAATCAGACCTCTGGCGTGTTGATGGTGGGGTTGCAGAAAGATGGAGCTCACAGGGAGGGTGAGATGGTGAATTTCACTAAAATTACTCTTGGTCCCAGGAATCCAACTTCTGAGTACTGATTCCGTCTCATTCTATATGCATGAGATAACAGGAAGATATGCACATGTGTTTTTTTACGGCAGTGTGGTTTATAATAGTAAGACACTGCAAAGAATTTAACCATCATAAAGATCTGGTTCCATGAATACTGGAAGAGGTTCACAGTGGAATACTATGATGCTCTAAAAAAGCAGGGGAGAGGATCTTCATGTTTTGATATAGAATAAGCTCCATGGTCCACTGTCATGGATAAAACCAGTGGAAAACATGTAAAAAAGTGTGTTGCCTTTTATGTTATGTTAAGAGAAAATAAAAGTAAATATTTGCATTTTCTCTTGCTAAAAATTACTAGACGAAAAGAGAAATAAAAAGGATTTGCCTCAAAATGGTGGAGGTAGTAAGGAAAATATTTAATTATTCTTTTGATTGTTCAGCCTCCTGAATATTAATAATTTGAAAACATTCATTACTATAAAATTTTAAAATGACATCTGACAAATACTTAGTGGTATCAGTACATTTATTTAAGTAATAAATGTACTGGGCTAAGTGGTACTGGTACTGCTATTAAACAGAACATGATATTATCACAGCCAAGGAAGATCAGACGTCATCAGAGAGATCAGGAAGTCTTCCTTGAAGAACTGGGTTTTGAGTGGCTATCAGGTGAACAAAGTGGATTCAATGGGTTCAAGAAAAAAACAAGTGTTACATCGGAGAGGGAGGCCTGGGATGGGAGAGAAAATAGTTCTTATGAAGAAGGTGCAGAAAGTAGAGATGCATGGCTAGCTATGAGAACAGGCTGTGTCAATGGGAGCAGGGCAGTCCACGTGGGGCTTGGAGGAATTCTCTTTTTAATCCTAAGAGCAATGAGATGCTATTGAAAGATGGTGAGCAAGCAGATAAGAGTGGGTGTTGGGGAATTTGTACTTTTAGTCAGAGGAATATTTATAATCACTCCAGACTGAGAAGAAAGGTTCGGTGTAGTCACAACATTTGCTCTTGGAAGAACCTTCGGTCCCACCCCCTCTCCCTAATTCACCTGTAAAATCACATGCAATACTCGTTAACTACATTCCATATATTTCAATTATGATCCATCAGCTGCTATTTGCTAAAAACATTACACAAATTGCACAAAGGATAAAGTGGTTATAGTCTAATTTACATTGGAACTTATCTTCGCTTTCTAGGCAACAGCAGTGCCGTGGATAATGATGGCTCCGCCCTCAGAATCTTGCAAGATCTGGGAAGTGAAATGAGTGAGGGAACCAATTTCTATGTGTTCAGGCCAGCATCTCAGGCTCTGAGAGCCAGCCTGGGAATAAAAACCCATTTTTAATGCACCATTTGATAAGAACACTTAACCTCAGTATGTGTTGTAATTAGAGAGATAATTAGAACTTCACTAACACCTCTTAAGACTAGGAATACATTTGAAATTCACCTAGAAAGAAAATTGCATTTTCAAAGACCAATCCAAGGTATTTTTCTTTCAACTTTACCTTACTTCCCCCCCACCTCACCACAAAGCTATTTGGACTGTGTGAAAAGGCAAGAATCACATTGCTATGGTCTACCAGAGAGAGCTGACGGAGTTCAATCGAAATTGCTTTATACTTATTTTTAAAGGAACAACAGCAACAAAGAACCTTAATTTTGAAAATGAGCTTCAGAGGCTGAAGATAGAGAAAACTAAATCTGATTCATATATGTAGAGTGAGAAAAAAAACCATGCTTGCGTGATCTACTCATAAAAATGTTAATATATGCATAAGAAAAATCGTGTTCCTTAATCTCCAAAGAAACACTTATCACTAAGAACCCTTTAATTCTTTTCCTGTGCTTGATTTATTAGCTTATGAAATTATGTTAATAACTTTCATGTTAATGGTTTGGGGGCTCAAATGACCTGGATTTTAATAATGAAGTAATTTATGCAATAAAACGCAATCAGAGTCTATGAATCTCACTTAACGGAACATATTGGTGATTTAGCCAATGATATAACAAGTGACTGTCAGCATGGGGCATGGCATGTGCTCCTGCTGAGCAAACAGCTCACTAGTTGATGGGCACAGAGGTGGGGGGTAGGGAGAGCCTCAGATTTCAGCTGCCCTTTTGGCAGCAAAAGCTTTGCCACGGAGGAGAAGGCTGAGACTGAGTTGAAAATGAATTTACAAGATGCAAAATGAGTGAGATACTTCAGTGACCACAGAGTAAATTTACATGGACAGTGTAATTCTGGCAAGCAACATCTGAGTCTTGGCTAGAGGAGAGACTTTTGGGGAAGGCAACGGATCCAGACACAGGAGGAAGAGCCAACACTTTCTTTGGGAGAGCAGAGGGCCCAGAAGGGGCGGAGTTCATGGAGGGATACTAAGATTTCCCATGGTGGATTCCCCACCCCATCACAGTAAAAGCCACATCTCAGAAGACATTGATGCTTGTGCTACTTTGACTTCCACTTTGAGGCATATTAGGTTGAAACCCTTTATGCCTTTTACCCACTCCCTAAAGGCCTAAACATTGGAAACAGTTCATCAGTCATGCCCTCATCTTGTGTTCCCGACACACTAAGCATGGTGCAAAGATACACATTAACCATGCAAACAGAAGAACAAGCCTTCTGATGTTGTTCACAGAGCACCCCAAAAAAACAAGTTTCCATGTATTTTATGAAGTATTTTTAGTTGGAATTCCATCTTCCCTCCCAGATCAACTCTACTAAATCCTTCTCTCACTTCTTAGAAAGACAAGAGTGGTTATCGCCTTTGCTTACTGATTGTGCAGCACCCCAAGTAGGGGTGAGAGAAGTATTCTGAATTTCTATGAGGGACCAGAGACTAGTGTGGCAGAGACTAGTGTGGAGACTCCTGTCTCCCTCCCTGATCCCAGTATCCTTGACCTTCACTCTAGGTACGGATATTCCACAAGAGACCTTGCTAAGTATTCAGAAACATGGTAGATAAGAGTGCTATACCCTCCCCCAGAACAGTATATACTGAAGGTGCTCCTGGCTCATTAAACACAATGTTAAATGAACTAAACTGATATAGACGCATTTACTGTGAAATCTGAATCCTTGGATTCCTAATCTGTCTTCTACTTCTCACAATTTATGAACTGGTCAAGGCACCTGGCAGTTTGGGGAATTTTACACTTATTTTCTATATCTGAATGAATAGGTAACAGTTTTATGATAAGCAGATTAAATCCATAATTTCAAAATCTATATGCACATTAGAGCATGTAACAATATAAGCCTTTGGAAGAATTTTAATTGGGATATAAACTGATATTGCATAGGCTATATTCAAAACAAGAGTAAACCTGAGTTCTCATAGCACATGAGAAATTAGCCAAAGCTCTACTCTTCCTTTGGGTTTACTACATCATCATCATCATCATCATTGTCATCATTCATCATAGTTGAAAGCAGCATTTCCCAACATGGGTGATACTGGTCCGGGGTATCTCTGAAATCCACCAGGGAGGCAATCTGACACAACTGGGAACAGTTTTTGTTTGATCATGTAAAGAAGACATATTTCCACAGAGGTAATTTTTTTTTCTTGAAAAGGGGGACTGTAAAACCAAGTGTGGTAGTCTAGCTTTCAAGCAGAAAGTGAAACATCTTTGCGGGCTTTCTGAGTGAACCACAGCGAGCTACTATACATAGTTCTGTAAGTTTAAACACCACCGTAACAACAGTATCTTGCAGCCTGCAACAGCTAAGATGACATATCTCCAACTCTAGGTCATCTGGAGAGTACAGGGGGATCCGCTTTTGCTGAATGTTTAATAGCACCAACAACTGAAAGGTCCCAGAAACTTTTCACCCGCAGAAATATCTACCATGGGGTCTCTTCATACCTGCTTTTCTCATGTCTTCCAGCCCAAACTCTGGATTCTTAGTCCACCCCGTGCTAATATTTTCACTCATCCGAATTCTTACTGCTAAATCCAATACAGGTTCCATCTATAATAGAAAACATAAATAAATTAAAATGTAAATACACTATCTTCTTACAAAAAAATAATTCCTAAATAATTCCTGAAAAAAATTGTGTCATGTAATTTTTTCTCATTTTTAAAAATTTATTTTTTTAACAATTACAAAACGCTCATGTTTGGGTTTCAGCCATACAGTGTTCCAGCACCCATCCCCTCCAACAGTGCCCATTTCCCACCACCATGTCCTCGATTCACTCCCCTGTCCCCTAGCCTGCCTCCATGGCAGGTTCTCTCTCTCTTTTTTTCTTTTGCTCTTTCTCTCTTCCCTCTTTTACATGTTGTGGATTATAATACATATACTTAGATGTTATTACATGTATCTTTTTGCCTGTATTTAATGCTAAGTTCTATGTGGTAATAGACTTTCGACAATTATTGGCACACTGTTCCCTTCTCTGTCTTACCTAACCTCTGCTTCCACACGCTTGTGGTAGTTTCCAACTTTGGCAAGAGCTCCTGATCCATGTTTTTCCCTTATCTTGGATATTGGTATCATAATATGCATATATATGTATATATATATATTTATGTCATGCAAATAAATGCAGTCATTCTATATCTGTCTCTCTCCTTCTGGCTAATTTCACTCAACAGGATCCTCTCCATGTCCATCCATTTATAGGCAAATTTCATAACTTCATTTTTCCTAACAGCTGCATAGTATTCCATTGTGTAGATGTATCATAGTTTCTTTATCCAGTCATCAATTTTCGGGCATTCTGTTTTTTTCCAGATTTTGGCAATTGTGAATAATGCTGCTATGAATATAAAAGTAGGAATGGTGTTCCTGCTGTGTGTTTTTGGCTTCCCAGGGTATATTTCCAGGAATGGTATGGCTGAGTCAAACGGAAATTTAATTTCTAGTTTAAGGTTTAAGTTTTCCCCCACATTCCCAGAAAACATTGTAAAGGAATCCTTACTCATCTCTCCAGTCCCCAATATGAAAAATAGAGATTTCTAACTTAAACTGCCCTTAGATTTAAACATTGGCATCCAAGATATACCAGCTAGTGCTATCAATATTTTTATGAAATTCCATATTTTTAAAATATTATTTCTACAAGGTTGACCTTAGGTGCCTTCCGCTCATCATGTGGAGGTCTTAAAAATCGTTAAAGGGAACCATTTGAATTGTTTGAATTATTTGAATATATTTGAATTAGGAACAACTACTAGTTAACACTTCATGAAGTGGGCCTCCTTTGGGAAAGAGCAAAGTGATAGGAAACCAGAAAGTTTTATAGATGAGAGAATTAGGATAAAGGAAAAAAGATAATAGTGAATGACTGGGCAACATAATCTTTTTTTTTTTACTTTTTAAAGTATTTTATTATAAATCTTTTTATTTAAAATTTTTTTTTATTTTACCACTGTGAGTTATACAACTACACAGATGTTCATGTTTGGATTTCAGCCATACAGTGCTCCAGCACCATCCCCTCCACCAGTGCTCATTTCCCACCACCATTGCCTCCCACCTGCCTTTATCACAGGCACTTTGCCTCTCTCTCTCTCTCTCTACTTAGTAGCTTGCAATATATACATTTGGGGGTAATGCATATCCCTTTGCCTACATTCAATGCTCAGTCTAGGCTGATATTATCATTTCCAACAATTGTTAGCATCTTGTCCCTTTTCTGTCTTATCTAACCACTGAATCCCACACATTTGTGGTAGATTCTACCCACTGACAATACCTAATGATCCATATTTTGCCTGACCTTGGATATTTACTTGATCACTTGAATCCTGTTATTCATCGATTTGCTCGAGCGGGTGCCAGTAACATTTCCATTGGACCCTATCACGTGCCAATGTAGCCCAATGGCATCTGGTTGATTCAGGAATATGAAGAGCCTCAAACCATTCCTTCAGGGTCTTGACAAGGAAGTCTGACCATCTTGTAGGTGGGCAGCCACGTGATCTTTTGACATCCTGTGGGATCCAGTCAGTAACAGCTCTAGTCCAGTGGTCATCTCCAAGTTGCATTACATGTCCAGTCCATCTGACTTTCGATGCCTAGGCAAACGAGACAGCATCCCTGATTCTGGAATAGCGACAAAGGTCGGAACTTCGGATTTCTTCTCTCACTTGAGTGAGGCGTGATATTCCAAGCACAGGTCTCTCGATTCCTCTCTGGGAGACCCGAATAGCATTCTCATCCTGCTTTCATAGGGCCCAGGTCTCTGAGACATATGTTAATGCAGGGAGAATGGTAGAGTCAAAGAGATGTGCCCGGAGCCAGAGGTTCTTTGTCCTTTTTAGCTATTTCTTCAATGCCTTTGAAGGCATTCCATGTCTCTCTCTTCGTCCTGCACAGCTCATGTTTTACGTCATTCAACATGTTGACTTCTCAACCTAGGTACACATAACTGCTGCATTCAGAGATATTTGTTCCATTGAGAGTGAATGGGGCCTCTGGAACTAGTTCATTTTTCATAAACATAGTTTTCTTTAGATTCAGCTGTAGACCTATCTTTCCATATTCTCGGTCCAAGTCAGCCAGCATTTGTGCAGCTTGGCTAATGTTTGGTGTTATTAGAACAATGTCATCAGCTAAGCGGAGGTGGCGTAGTTGCCGACCATCTACCTTCACTCCCATTCCTTCCCATTCTAATTGTTGCATTATGTTCTCGAGGGTGGCGCTGAAGTGTTTTGGTGTAATGGTATCACCCTGTCAAACCCCCTCTTTTGACATCAATGATCACTTCTTTGTAGAATAGTGGGATCCTGGTGGTAAATCCATAATACAGCTCACGAAGGATCTTGATGTATTGGCTTTGATCACCCAGTTTGGCTATAGTTTCGATGACCACTTCAGTCTCCACAGAATCAAAGGCTTTCTTTAAATCAATGAACGTGAGACAGAGCAGCATCTTGAACTCCCCTACAAACCTCAATGAGCTTGGTTACTGTGTGGATATGGTCGATTGTGCTGAATCATTTCCAAAAGCCAGCTTGCTCGCATGGTTGTCCTTCATCTAGTGTTCTGCCAATCCTGTTCAGGATAACTCAAGTAAACAGCTTGTAGATGACAGACAACAGGCAGATGGTGCGATAGTTGCCGATGTCGTGAATGTCTCCCTTCTTGAACAGTAGAATTGTCCTGCTAGTTTTCCATTGGGAGGGCACCTTGCATTCAGACAGGTAGTGTGTGAAGAGCTGAGCTAGTGTACTGATGAGTACTGATGGCAGATTCTTCAGGTGTTCAGGTCTGACTTTGTCTGGGTCTGGTGCTGTTCCCTTCTTTACCGACGAAATGGCATGTCGGATTTCAGAAGGGAGAACGTTGGGAATGACATATCCATCCTTTGGAATTTGGTATGTGGGCAGGTGTATGTGGCTATCAAGGAGATCTGAGTAGAAGTCATGGATAATCTTCTCCATTGCCTTTCTGGAAGATGTGATAGATCCATCAGGGCATCGGAGGGCAGTCATGGATAATCTCCATTGCCTTTCTGGAAGATGTGATAGATCCATCAGGCATCGGAGGGCAGTCATCTTGGTCTTGTAGTTGGCGGAAGGACAGGCGGGCGGAGCAAATGCTTTTCTTGGCTTCTGCTGCATCTTCCAGTATTTCTGCTCTTCTGTCTTTGAGGTCTTCTTTTATGGCTTCTCTGCACCGCTTAGCAAGCTTGGATGTTAACATTTGGTCTCCTGAGGCTCACGCCTTGCCATGTTGGGAAATGAACTCCAGAGTTTCTGAAGACAGGCGTCCCTTTGTGTCTTTCTCTCTTGGCATTCTTCACACAATCATGGAGGTGCAGAACCAGTCGGTTGTATTCTTCATCGATGTCGCAATGATGGTATCTTCCCCATGTTGCTGCAATGATGACAAAGAGTTCCCAGTTGGTGGTTGTTCTGGGGGGTTCTCTTCTTAAACTTTGCAGCCTTTTTTCCCCATTGCGGGAAGTAGAATTTTTACGAAGGAGACGGTGGTCCGATCCTGTTTGGAATTTGGGGATGACAGCTACATCGGTCAGACAAAACCGTCGATTGAAGATGATGTGGTCAATTTCATTGTGGAGCTGTCCACCAGGAGATTCCCACGTCCAACGTTTCGCTTCAGCCTTCTGTAACTGTGAGTTCCCATGAATGGTCTTGGTGGACATGATGAACTCAGTTAGTCTCTCACCCTGTTCGCTCCATTATAGGACATGGGTCCTGATGTGGTGTTCTTCAGCTTATCTTCTCGGTCCTATCTTGGCATTAAAATCACCGACTATGATCTGTAGAAGGTGTGATCTTTTTTGCAGAACTCCTCGAGTTCCATGTAGAATTTCTCAATTTCATCTTCCTTGTATGTGGATGTTAGTGCGTAGACAATGAAGATAGAAATTGCTGGCAATGGGCCACATCTCTTCAAGTGTAATTGTCCTATCCGGTTTGTTAGGCATTCAAATGAATCAATGTTGACGACCATGTTCGTGTTGACAAGGACACCAACGCCACCGACGCCTCTTTCGTCACATGTTCCAAGGAACAATTCTTCTCTGGTGTCAAATACAGCATGATGCGATGATGTCTCCTCATCTCAGTCAGAACAATGATGTCGCACTTGATCTTTGTTGTGGAACAAACACACACTCACTCTGCAGTATGGCGATACCTGCCATAATGGATACTGTGTTTCCCAATGCTTGGATGGGTGTATTAATGAAATTCATCCTTTTTTTTATTCTATGAGTTTTTTGTGCTCCTTTTTACTCCTTCCTGGTCTTCCATGCTGGTGACTAAATCATTTCTTTGATCAGTCGTGCTGCTGGGTAATTTAAATTAATCATTGTGTTGAAAGAAGTATAATTAGCAAAAAAATTAAAATCAGGGCTGGAGCTGTGGCTCAAAGGATAGAGTCTAGCTAGGTTTGTAAATAGGAGGCCTAGGGTTTGATTTCTGGCACTCCATGGTAGCCTGAGCACAGCTAGAATCAATGACCCTCACACATCTCAACACTCAGCAGAAGATTAGCCCCTGGATACCACCTGGTGTGGACCAAAATCTTAAAATAAAAACCAAAAAATCATCTTTTTCATTTTCTTGCCAGATACTAGAGACCATATCAATACTGATAAAGTGGCAGGTAAGTAGGTGTTTTCCATATCTCTGGACTATGTCAATACAGGTATTTCTGTCTTGTCTTACATTTAAATTCATGACATGAACAGGGAACAGAAAAGAGGCTTCCTCTTGCTTACCTAAGTACTCCTGGGCTAACTAATAAGGTTTTTTTTTTTTTTTGCAGAAATGGCCAGAGGTGTACTATCTTTAAAACTTTCATGTCTTCATATAAATAAAAACTACAGTAGGTGTGGTTGAAGGTGTGAATTCTATAGCCAGAACAGGTTGGATCTGAATCCTGCCTCTCTGGTAAAAGCCAAGTGACCTGGGACAAAGACTTAATTACTCAGTAGCGCTGTGGTCTCACCTGTACAATGGGAATGATAGTATCTATCTTTTTCTATTTTATTGAAGATGATTTAAATTTATTTATCTTGGGAAGGCTTGAACCTAGGGCCTCACCCAATGCAAAGCATGTACATTCCATTAAGCTATAACCCCCCCCCCACACACACACACACACTCAGTGTGATGATCTGAATAATACTAGCCAAATCTACACAAGGCATTGAGAACAGATAATGATCCACTATTCCTCATCTCCTCAATGAAGACCAATCCACTGTGATCTAAGGATCATGCTCTGGGGATCTTCAGAGAGGACCAGGGACAGAAAAACAGTCTTGTATCTATTTCCCTTTTCCTCTAAAAATACCGAAAGTTCTTTTGGTTCAACAGAATTGTAAGAAGATTATCAACAGTCTAAAGAGTGTATATGTTTTCAATTTGACCATAGGAGTAAAATAATATTTGACTCAATATTTAGAAGTCAAAATAGCTTTGGCAAGCCCTAAATACTTGAAACCAACCCAAGCAGTGGGTCTATCCGTTTTTCCACATAAAGTCATGTGAGGCCAGAGGAAGGTAAGATCTGAATCTTTTCCCTGCAACAATTTCTCATCTACAGGTACAATGACAGATTTCTGTCACTACATCAAGCTCTGGAGAAACTAAAATATGGCTGGTGGAAAGAATTAAAACTTATTCATCCAAAGAAGTTTTGCAATGTTCTATGGGGGTGGGGGGGAGAGAGGTCACGATTTCTCTTATTTCCACTCTGTCAAGATTATCATCCAATCTGACATTTCTTAATCTCAGTTTATTTTCCAGGTCATTAATTTGATTTCTCAATGTTTTTCAAACTTTAAATTCCTCAATCAAAACAGCATCATCAACACCCATCATCATTTTCACTTCTTCCATGTTTTGTTCTTTTCCCCCACCATCTTAAGTTGTTAGTGTTTTTAAATCCTTTTCCAGCATGATATTTAAATAGTGTTTGACCTTTGCGTTGGTCCAAACTAATCCAACATAATAAATCAAGTTTGAGTCTCCCAAGGGAGATGAATGGGAAAGTGGGTAGGCCCATATCCTGACATGTGGAAACCAAAAAGAACAGCTATGTGAAATCATGTGTTTCTCTTTGCAGGATCACGTATGTGGGAAGTGTGTGTGTGTGTGTAAAACAACAACTCATGCTACCAATCACACGGCATTGCAAATGAAAAGCAGAACTGCTAAGTATTCCATATCACTACCCTCCAGTTTAATTTCTCATATTGCCATAGAGACCTGAGTCAGGGGATGTTTCTTTCACTACCCAATATACTCTGCTTTGGTTATGAATATAGAGGGCTTCTCTTTACCTCTAGATAACTTGACACCCTGCTGCTCATCAATTACCTTGAACGGGCCCAAGTAACATTTCCATTTGACTCTATCACGCGCCAGTGTAGCCCAATGTCATCTGGTTGTTTCAGGAATATGAAGAGCCTCAAACCGCTCATTCATGGTCTTGACAAAGAAGTCTGAGCATCTTGTAGGTGGGCGGCCAAGTGATCTTTTGACATCCCATGGGATCCAGTCTTTTCCTCTTTTACCTCTATTTTAGAATAATCAAATCTCCCAGTATATAGAACCCCTGGGTAAATTAGGATTCAAAAGCAGGAGGTGGCAAAAATAAGTGGCAAGTTCCTAAAATTTATTGACCTCTTATCCAAAATAGAAGTTGAGTTAGTTCTAGTGAATGCATTTGTCTTAATATTTCAATCTAACTATTCATCACCTGAAGGAATAGTTTGAGGCTCTTCATGTTCCTGGAGTGAGCAGATGCCCTTAGGCTACACTCAACACAAGATAGGGACATATGGAGATGTTACTGGTGCCCGCTTGAGCAAATAGATGAACAACAGGAAGACAAGTGATACAAGTGAACCTTTTCATTAAAAGGATACTTGAAAAGGATATTAAAAGAACCTTTTGATAAAAAAGGATACTTGCGGGACCACAAGTTGAGGACAAGTGCACACGTTTAACATCTATGTCTGGGTATGTTGGGTCAACCTAAGAATAGGCTCAATGGGATTTTCTTGAAAAAATGCACTCGAATTTGTTCACAACTTTCCACTATTGACATTGTTTAGTATCAGTGTTCTACCTAAGTTAACCTAGATTTGATGATTCTTCCTCCAAGATCATCCAGAGCATTCTGTTGACTTTCCCAAATAGACAAAAACAGTTGTTCCCTTGCTATATATCTTGAACTCTGATCACCAGTCATTCAAAAGCTTTCTGCACACAGAGGACTTTATAAGCATTACAGGGAATTCAAGCATTGTGCTAATGATTTTTATATATATATAAATTATACATATATGAATTATATATTACATATAGAAATGTTATATATAATTTTATAATATATAAATATATTACATATGTTATATATAATATGAGTCATTAATTTAATTAGAAAAATGAAATATGGGTTTAGTTACAGAATATTTTGGTAAGATTCAGATGCATTTGTTTAGACTCCAAACTGCATTTATCTTTAAAATTTTTTAGGTAGGTAGGTTACCATGTTTATCTCTTAAAACTTGTTTAAGTTTAAAAGTAACTGAGGTAGAATGCTAAAATTGCTTCTCCAGTGTTATAGGCCTAATGGATATTGGAAGCAGTTTTGGTTTATGCTATTCTAGTTAGAGTCCTACCTTCAGTGTAATTGCAGGGCAGAATTTTTCTTTTTTTTTTCTTTTTCTTTCTGGGTCACACCCAGCGTTGCTCAGGGGGTTACTCCTGGCTCTGCACTAAAGAATTACTCCCTGGCAGTGCTCAGGCAACTATATGGGAAACTGGGGGATTGAACTCAGGTCGGCAGCATGCAAGGCAAATGCCCTGCCCACTGTGCTATTGCTCTTGTCCCAGAATTTTCTTTAAATCAACCACCACTTTACTCTTAAGAACAGATAAATCCATGCTAAAACCCATGCTCCTTTACATGGTTTTAGTTCACTTTCATGCTCCTCAGACAGCAAAAAGGACAATCAGGGATTACTTCCCAGAAGCAACATACTGAATGTCACAGTTAACAGGAACAGCAGGTCAAGAGGGAATATTCCCACAACCCACTCCGAACCATGGGCTGACCCATATCAACTGTGCGGGTCCTCAGGGACCACTAATAGTAGTGGCAGCCACAGAACAACTATGGAGACAGCAAAAAGAACATCATTGTCCATTAACCTAAGAATGGAGAAAGGGATTGTGACATAGTCACACATTTGACATAATTGTCTGAGCAACATAATGGAAGAGGCCACTAGAATATTCAACAATGCAGAGAAGTCCTCATGCTAAAGAATTCAGACACAAAGGAGTATCTACCAGTTGATTTAATCTGGAAGTCACTTACGCACAGGCAAAAAAAAAAAAAAAAAAGATCAATTGTGATAGAACAGTATTTCTTGAAAGGGAACTCGACCACCAAGTCAACATTTTAGTGACAAAAGAGCACATTTTATTAAGATGTTGTTTATGCAATTGTCTATGTCCATGAAAATCAGTGGACTTACACTTATTTTTTCAATCAAATTCCACTGACTTATCATTGGGTTCCCAATCCTATATGATTTCTAGTTTTCAGCCTCCCATGTCTACAAGTGTGTAGGTTTCACAGTACGAGGATTAAAGTTCTAGCACCATTGCACTATTGAAATAACTCCCTCTACCAAGTCTTCCCAACCACTGAACCTCCATACTGTTTTCCATAGAGGCCACACTAATTTCCATTTCCAACAACAATGTACCTGGGATCTCTTTTCTCCATGTGCTTGCAAATGTTTGTTATTTCTAGGCATTTGATAAGGCCTTTCTCACCTGTGGGGGGTGACATTTCACATGTTCTGTTTGCTTGTTTGATTTTTTGGGGCCATACTGGTAGGACAAAGGATAAAGGAACACTAGGATTGCACCCAGTGCTACCACATGCAAAGGATGCTCTCTAGTCCTTTGAACTATCTGTCTCACACCCTCATTATGGCTTTTATTTGTATTTGAAAAATGAAGTTGAAAATTTTTCACATCCTGTGGACTATTTGCACGTCTTTTTTGGTAGAAAATGTCTACTAAGGTCTTTTGCACATTTTAGGATTACGTTTTGTTGCTTTTTGTTGCTGAGTTGTGTGGCTTCCTTATACATTTTGACTATCACATCCTGTGGGACTTACTCTGTATAAACAGCTTCTCCCCATCAGTAAGTTGCTTTTCTGTTTTGCTTCTTTGACTTTGTGAAAGCCTCTCAGTTTGATTAGACTCATCTGTTCATCGATGCTTTTGTGTTCTCTATTATTGCAGACGAAGTCTCCAAATTTACCCGTGAGGTTTATGCACTTAGACTTAACACGTGTACCTCTTACTCTATAATTTTTTCTAAATTAAAAATAATACTCAAGAAAAAACATAAATGGACATACCTGAACTGTAAATTAGCATATCCAAAGCGTGAGTAGGAATTTATTCTTTATCTCATTCAGAGGCTGTGATATGGAATGAATACTGCACTATAGAAAAATATGGGCACCAATAATTGACATAAAATATCTACAGGATGAAACAACTACAATAGTATCTCTGGCAATTTTAATCATATATAAACTATTTCAAATTAAAATAAAATTGATACTATCAAAGTGTCTCTCCATTCTTAGTTGTAGCTTTATAGAAAGATTTGAGTGAAAAAATCAGTAAGTAATGTGACTTTTTGGGGGGTTGTTTTTCTGCTCTTTGGGCCACACCTAGTGAGGCTCAGTGATTACTCCTGCCTCTTCATTCAGGAGTTACTGCCAGTGGTGCACATGGGACCATATGGAATGCCAGGGATTGAATGTGGGTCAGCACCATGGAAGCTAAGTGCCTCATTGGCTGTACTATTGCTCCGGCCCCAGCATCATTATTTTTAAGACTCCATAAAAGAAAAGTTAAGCTTACGACCCATGAGTTCTAAAAAGTAAAGAGTTAATGTTCTATTGCCACTTCATATTATAGACTAACCTTGCCTCAAACTAAATGGTAGGTACTTTCCTAATTCCTTAAGTTTATCACTATATTAAAAGTCTTAACAACCAATATTTCATCAGATGTGTTGGCAGCACAAATTTGGCACTTTGTCTTTTTTATTTTTCCCATCTCCTTGCTTTTGGAATTTGACCATCTGACTCTTTCACTGAAGTGAAAAACCAGTCAGTGTCTGTAGGTAATTTGCCCTTGCATTTTCAATTCAAAGAACTTTCCAAGTGCATCCACAGATTGCTTGCAATGTCATTTGACTGTTATCATTACATTTCACTTAATTGGGCCTAGTCAAATAAACCACTATTCTCAAATCACATTGCACATTTCTCATAGGTAGATGACAATTTGGTAAAATTGACTGTGTAATTAGAGTTCTTACTTCATTACCATACCAATTAGAGTTTGTGGAGTTCTCAGAGGGTGGGGGGGTAAATCAGTCTAGTGTGATATGTGATTCCTTCAATAACTGAGTGCTTTATGTGAGATACAGACTGTTTCTAGGTGGAAAGTGAATACAAAAATACATGCTGTAGCCCCTAGTCCTCAGACTTTTCAGTCAGAAAAGACCATTGTGGTCACATAGAGAATATTGGCGCTAAATATAAAGATGGTTGGAAAAGATGTTTGTGCCAAAGAATTTTGACTCTAAAGAAGGAAAAGCCTTCTGGCAGCTGTAAGATGCATGTAGTGATTATGATGTTTCACTAAGGATTATTTTTAATAGTTTCTTTCTTAAAAAGTGGAAGTTCAGTGACTGGGTAAGACATAGGGTATTGGAGGTACTTATATTGAAGTACAAATGTGTTTGACTGGGGCCACTAAAGGGTAAGGACTGCAGATGGAAAGAGGCTATGCTATATCTATCTATATGTCATACATATATACATAATATATGCCATATATATGCTATATATGCATTAGCTTCTCGTGTATCATATATATGTTTTATCTCGCTATCCATATAGGCTATGTTATATATATTATATATATTATATAGGCTATGTATATCCTACACAGCATGTTGCTCTGGGTGATAAGATCTCCAGAAACAGTGCAGGTCTGAGGGTTTGTTGCTGGAGCATCTTTGGAATACCAGTGAGGACCGGATCTTTCCTCATATTTCAGTCTTCATGTTGGCTTGGTTTCCAGAAATCCTTGGCAATCAGGGCAACATTCGGAGACTCCTACATTCTGGTGAGCTTCTGAAAGAGTCAGGCCTTTATGTTTTTGGGGCTCTCACATACTTTTCGATTTTTATTGTTCAACATGAGTTACAAGCACATTCCTGAACCAATCAATTTTACAGTCGTTTAGGTTATTCTTAAATCAGCAGGACCTGTTGAAGTCCCCTTGGAAGGATTTCCATGTGTGAGAAAGTGGAGATATGAGCAAAGTTTAAGTAAATTTTCAGAAGAAAGGGGTAAACATGCCTGGGACATCAAAGAAACATCTATTAGTAGACAAACACCTGTCAACAATACATTCTCTATATAGGCACAGGTATATATTTGCTATGTTTTTAGTATATTTAACACATTTTTGGGTCGAAATGAAGACCTTTTTTTGGAAGAACCAGATTGGAAGTAACTGCATTTAATTTCATAGGCCCTGAAGAGACATAAAATATTTTGTTTTTGTTGCTGTTTTTTTCCTTTGGGGGGAGCGGGATATCCAACAGTGCTCAGAGCTTTACTCCTGGCTATGTGTTCAGGCATCACTCCTAGCAGGCTTGGGGACCATACGCTGGCTGCCAGAGATTGAACCTGGGTCAGCCACAGGCAAGGCCTCCTTAACTACTGTACTATTCCCCAGCTCCAGAGTATTCTGAGCAGGGAAAAGATCTGCTAAAGTATGATGTTTAGAGACTTAGAATAGAGGGGAAAGAGATCTCGAACATGGATGTCAAATCACTGAGACTACTTATCAAAAATGTGGCAAATTCCCACTAGCCGTCCTTCTTTTCAATTTCCAGTGTCACCCTTTCTAACAATCCTTCTGTCCAACATTTCGTCAGGTCAACTGTTAGAAGTTAACCACTAGCAGTTAATTGGAGGTGTCCAATTGATCCAGCTCAAAGGGCACAAAGAGTCTCTACATAGATTCTGGTTTGGAGATTCTGCTTTGATCTACCTTATTTTTTTATTTTTTTAAGAATTACAAAATGTTCATGTTTGGTTTTGGCCTTACAGTGTTCCAGTCCCTGGCCCTCCACCAGTGCCCATTTCCCAACACCAATGTCCCTAATCTCTCACCATCCTCTTTCAGCCTGCCTCCGTGGAGGTTCTCCATCTCTTTTTTTCTTTTCTCTCTCTCTCTCTCTATTTCTCTCTCACCTCTCTTCACGTTATGGATTGTAATACATATACTCAGCGGTTATCATGTGTATCTTTTTGCCTGTATTTAACGCTAAGTTCTATGTGGTAAAAGACTTTCGACAATTATTGGCACACTGTTCCCTTCTCTGTATTACCTACCCTCTGCTTCCACACATTTGTGGTAGTTCCAACTGGCAAGACCTCCTGATCACGTTTTGCCTGACCTTGACATTGGTATCATAATATGTATATATATATATACATGTATATATATTATGTCATGCAAATAAATCACAGTCATTCTATATCTGTCTCTCTCCTACTGGTTAATTTCACTTAACATAATCCTCTTCATGGCTCCATCCATTTATAGGCAAATTTCAAATTTCGCTAACCCTCATTTTTAACAGCTGCATAGTATTCCATTGTGTAGGTACCAAAGCTTCTTTATCCAGTCATCGATTCTGGGCACTGGTTGCTTCCAGATACTGGCTGGTGAATAATGCTGCTAGGAATATAAAAGTAGGGATTGTGTTTCGACCTGCGTATTTTGGCTTCCAGGGTATATTCCCAGGAGTGGGTATGGCGCTCAGGGGAGTTCACATGATTTTTAATCTTTGAGGAATGTCCATATTATTTTCAAAAAAGACTGTACCAGTCGACATTCCCATAACAACAATGGATGAGTGTCCCCTTTTCCTCGCATCCAGGCCAGCACTTGTTGCTCTTGGCTTTTGGATATGTGCGGTCTCTGTGGGTAGAATAACTCATTGTTGTTTTTGAGTTGCATCTCCTGATGATTAATTACAATGAGCATTTTTTGTGTCTTGTGCATTTGAATTTCTTCCTTGTTGAAGTTTCTGTTCATCTCTTCTCCCCCATTTTTAATGGGGTTGGCTGTTCCTTCTTGTAAAATTCTACCAATGCCTGATATATCCTGGATATGAACCCCCTTATCAGATGGGTATGGGTAATATTCCTTCCCATTCTGTGGACTGTCTTTGTATCTTGGTCATTGTTTCTCTTTGAGGTGCAGAAGTTTTCAGCTCCATGTAGTCCCATATGTTTATCTTTTTTCTCTAGTTGTTGTTAGTGATGTTTCTTCTTCAGAAGATATCTTAACCGTATGTTTTGAATGTTTGGTGAGTTTTTCCTAGTATTTTCTTCGATGCACTTTATGGATTAGGTCTGAAATCTGAGATCTTTAATCCATTTTGATCTGATTTTTGTTAGCAGGGTGTTAGAGGTCCAAATTTTTTTTTCACATGTGGCTGCCCAGTTTTCCCCAGAACTATTTGTTGTAAGAGGCTTTCCTTGCTCCATTTAGGACTCTTTTGCTCTTTTAGAGAAGATTAATTGTTCATGTTTTTGAGGCTGACTGACAGGATACTCAACTCTATTCCATAGGTCAATTTTTTTTACTAATCTTTTTTTTTTTTAAATTTTTTTATTTTTACAATTACAAAGATATACAATTAAAAAGTTCATATTTGGGTTTGGTCATACAGTGTTCCAGCACCCATCCAGCCACCAGTGCCCATCTCTCCACCACCAACGTCCCCGGTTCCCTCCCCCCCTCCCCAGCCCTCCTCCATGGCAGGTTCTTTATTTCTTTCCATTTCTCTCTCTTTCTCTTTTCCTTCCCTCCAGACTATGGATTACAGAACATACATTAAAGGGTTGCCATGTGTATCTTTTTGCCTCTATTTAATGCTCAGTTCTAGGTTGGCATTAGTACCCTCGACAATTGTTAGCACATTGTTCCATTTTCTGTCTTACCTAGCCTCTGACTCCCACGCTTTTGTGATAATTTCACCTTTGGCAAGACCTCCTGATATATGTTTCACTTGACCTTGGATATTGGTATCATAATATGTACATATATATTTATGTTATGCAGATAAATGCAGTCATTCTGTATCTGTCTCTCTCCTTCTGGCTAATTTCGCTCAACATAATCTTCTCCATGTCCATCCATTTATAGGCAAATTTTATAACTTCATTTTGCTAACAGCTGCATAGTATTCCATTGTGTAGATGTACCAAAGCTTTTTTATCCAGTCATCGATTTTCGGGCACTCTGGTTTGCTTCCAGATTCTGGCTATTGTGAATAATGCTGCTATGAACATAAAAGTAGGGATGGTGTTTCCGCTGCGTATTTTTGGTTTCCAGAGTAGATTCCCAGGAGTGGTATGGCTGGGTCAAATGGGAGTTCAATTTCTAGTCTTTGGAGGAATGTCCATATTGTTTTCCAGAAAGGCTGTACCAGCCGGCATTCCCACCAACAATGGATGAGTGTCCCCTTTTCCCCACATCCACGCCAGCACTTGTTGTTCTTGCTCTTTTGAATATGTGCCAGTCTCTGTGGTGTAAAGTGGTATCTCATTGTTGTTTTGATTTGCATCTCTCTGATGATTAGTGATGATGAGCATTTTTTTCATATGTTTTTTTTTGCCATTCAATTTCTTCCCTTGCTGAAGTTTCTGTTCATTTCTTCTCCCCCATTTTTTGATGGGGTTGTTTGTTTTCTTCTTGTAAAGTTCTACCAGTGCCTGATATATCCTGGATATTAACCCCTTATCAGATGGGTATTGGGTGAATATTCTTTCCCATTCTGTGGACTGCTTTTTTATCTTAGTCACTGTTTCTTTTGAGGTGCAAAGCTTTTTAGTTTCATGTAGTCCCATATGTTTATCTTTTTCTTCTAGTTGCTTTGTTAGTGGTGTTTCACCTTTGAAGATGCCTTTAGCTTCAATGTCGTGGAGAGGTTTTTCCTATATTTTCTTCCAATGTACTTTATGGATTCAAGTCTGATATTGAGATCTTTGATCCATTTTGATCTGATTTTTGTGCATGGTGTTAGACAGAAATCTAAGATTCAGTTTTTTACATGTCGCTGCCCAGTTTTCCCAAGCCACTTGTTGAAGAGGCTTTCCCTTACTCCATTTTGGACTATTTGCACCTTTATCAAAGATTAAATGATCATGTGTTTGAGGTTGGGTGCCAGGATACTCAATTCTATTCCATAGGTCCACAGGTCTGTTTTTATTCCAATGCCATGCTGTTTTAATTACTACTGCCTTGTAGTACAATTTGAACTTGGGAAGGTAGATGCCTCCCATCTTCTTTTTCCGAGGATTGCTTTAGCTAGTCCTTGGGGTTTACTGTTCCATACAAATTTCAGGAGCGTTTGGTCCAATTTCTTTGAAGAATGTCATGGGTATCCTTATAGGGACTGCATTGAATCTGTACAGAGCTCTAGGGAGGATTACCATTTTGACAATGTTGATTCTCCCCATCCATGAAACAGGGGAATATGTTTCCATTTCCTTGTGTCCCCTCCATAGGTCAATTTTATTCCAATACCATACTACTTTAATTACCACTGCTTTGTAGTAGAGTTTGAAGTTGGCAAAGGTGAGTCATCCATCTTCTTTCTTTCCAATGATTGCTTTAGCTATCTGAGGATTTAGTATCCATGCAAATTTCAGAAGTGTTTGGTCAATTTTTTGAAGAATGTCTATGTGTATCCTTAGGTACCACATTGAATCTGTACAAAGTTCTAGGAAGCATTACCATTTTGACAACGTTATTCTCCGATCCACGAGCAGGGAATATGTTTCCACTTTTTGTGTCCTCTTTATTTCTTGAAGTAGTGTTTTGTAGTTCTCTTTAGAGGTCCTTTATGTTCTTTGTCAAACTGATTCCTAGGTATTTAATTTTCTGTGGCACATTAAGAATGGGATTCGGGTTCTTGATCCCTCTCTTCTCTTTCATATTTTGTATATAGGATAGCCACTGACTTTTGGGTATTGATTTTTACCTCCCACTCTACTATATGTGTCTATTGTTTCTAGGAATTTATCTACCTTGTGATGTCCCCTTTTTCCCCTGAACCAGTGGGTTCAGCTTCCAAGTGCTCTACTCTTCTCCGTTCCAGCTCTGTGCTCTAGTTCTTATACCCCTTCTACCATTGCTATTAGGACTTTCCCCAGCACATCCTGTAGTTTTCTTGTGATTTAAAAAGCAGCAAGATGCCCCAACCCAACTGAGAAGAATTCATCCTGCAGGAGGGTGGTTCCACTCTGCACCATTTTAGGTGGTAGCATATGCCAATCACCCAGCTGGAGTTTAGACTAGATGGTCCACAGGGAAGGTGCTAATGAGAAAAGGGTAGGTGTGGTGCTCCTGGGACTGGAACATGTGGAAGGGATGCAGACAGCCAGGGAATTACAGCCAAACCATTTGCACACCTACCTTCAGATGCAGGTCAAGAACCAGTAATCCCAAATCCCCTCACTGATTCCTCCCTAAAGTTGCTCCATGCTGAGTGAAGTGTGTGTGAGGAGCACACACAGGTGCTAGACAGGGTTGCCTCCTTCATTCATATAAGAATGCAGGAAGGTGAGATTCCAAATGATCAGCTCTGGCGCCATGAGGAAGACGGGACATTCTGTACTAGACCTGAAGTTTTCTTGTCCGTCTCCCCACACCCTCTGAATGCCTCGAGCCTGTCTTCCTAGCACTGGAGCAAATATCAGTTCTGCCGTGGTCATGGATTTGGTCAATAGAGACGAAAAAAGTGCCCCAGCGTTTTTTGCATCACTAACAGTTTTCTTAATTAACCTGCTGAGAGAGTCAACAGCTCAGTTTGCAGTGCCTGTTTGCTCTCCACTACCGCAGAGTCAAGATGCTCTTTGTACAAGATGCTCAAGTACAGAACACTTGCCTGAGGTTGTTTTGTTTTCCAGAAAGAAATAAGGGCAGGGGGGGAAGGAGGTGAGGGAAACCTTACAACCACAATAAATTTGCCTTAATTGCTCAAACTTCCTTCTGATTATTTTGCCCCCAGTAATAGCCCTTCTTTAACTAACAACTTTAACTATAGCAACCACCAGTTATGAAAGTATACTTTTTTCCCTTGACTTGGTCCATTCACAAACTTCTAATCAAAACCAGAGATCAGCCAGTTACCTTCGGTTTTCTAGGAAGGATGGAGGGATCTAAAAGTTAGACAGGATCCTGTCAGTTTGTCTTCAAACTGGCTCAAGACTGCCTCCTGCGCTCTGGCTTTACATGTCCAAACTCATGCAGGTTTGGACACGTAGCATGAACACAGAGCAAGAACAGGACCTTAATTCCTAAAGGGACTCAACATCAGAGAATGACGGGGTGCACATTCGATTAGATGAAAGGTACATTTCCTAATTCTTCATTTCATCTTAAAACCTTTATGGGGGACATTGGTGGTGGGAAATGTGACTCGTGGAGGGATGGATGCTGGAACACTGCATGACTGGAGCCCAATTATGAATATCTTTGTTGTATATCTCATGGTGGTATAATAACATAAAATTAGAAAAAAGCAAAATAAAAACACATAAATAGATAAAATATATATTTATATATATAAATATAGATTTATACATACATCTACATATATATGTATGTATATATATATGGATGGTACGGTGTCTCTGAACACCAAATTAGCTGTTAAAATTTAAGACACCAAAAATACCAAAACAAAATCCATGATCCAACAAGAAGCCTGTTCTCTGGCTCTGTCCTCTCGACCTCTCATCTGATTATAAAGAAAATAAAATTTTCCTGCATGTCCTGGATCTGATGCAGTATTCTACAACGGGCTGCTTATTAGTTAAAGACCATGTTGCGTTTGATAATAATGGGAAACAACTTCCATGATCTGTTTCCGCTGGTTCCTGCCAGGTAAGCTTGATCCCGTGAAGGATGACACTTATCTAACGTAGGTTGTTGCAAGAAAGGGCGATGTTTCTCTGACTATTTTGCCTCCTTTGGCTTCAGTCAAACTTGCTTTTCCCATTATGTGATGCGAAGCTGCCCTTTCTGTTTGAATGTCACCAGCAGTCTCAAATGTTCTCCTGCTGCTGGCTCTGTGCCTCTCACTCTTGTGGTTGCAGGGGGTGAACAGTCTCACCCCCCTCCCCCACCCCCCTACTGACGCCCGCCTTCTAGGCAGTCCGTGATTGGCCCTATTTTCATACCCAAACTTGGGCTGTGGGGGAGGAAAAGAAAGGGTCGAGCGCATGTGGTCACCATATGTGGAGGGCACTGTGGCGGAGTGGAGGTCTCCCCATCCTAATTGAGGAGTGGACATTCCACCGAGAATTTCCCAGTGTACAAGTTGGATCCTGCAGCTGGTTTGTAACCAGCGGCTGTGTCTGCCCAGGGATGCTGACGGACAGAAGCTTCACTACGCAGAACCCTTTCCCTCATCCTCTTTTGGGTCTCCTTTGTCCGGACTGGTGTGAGGCATTTCTAAGAGACAGCGTATGTTAGAGGGTTTTAACTGTACAACTGTTCATTTTGCTTTGGCAAGGAAAGGAGGGTCATTTGAAGTGTGCCAGCCCTTCTCTGTCCTAGAGACAGCACATTTTCTGGACAAATTCCTGGCTTTGCAAAGAATGACTTGAAATCAATGGAGTAAATTTATAAAGTAGTCTCTTATGAGTGGTCATTGTTGTTGGGGGGGTACGGACTGCATTCTGCTGGTAGGAAATGTTCCCAAAAGAGGGAACTCTATGATGACAGTTCTTGAAATGTCATGCTAATTGCACATCCAGTGGTGGTAAAGATGTGATTTGGAGATGCAAGGTGTGGGACAGTGACCTGGAGCACGGGTTGAGGATTCTGAATAGGCACATGCACACCAAGAGTTATAGACTATGAGTGTCATCCTCATCTTGCTGAAATAAGCTGTTCAGTGCAATGAGCCCAGCAAGCAATGCCATCAGCACTGAGAAGGGCGGAGCACTAACAGTGATGACTCTGTGCTTCTAGCCAGGCACTGAGAAACCCAAAGTAGGCTTATCACTGGTGGGCTGGTACATGAGCCAGTTCCTCCTCTGAGCACTCTTTACTGCAGAGCTGAGTGATCTGGGTCATGTAGAGAGAAGGGCTAGATAATATGCTACTACTCTGGAGGCTCAGGCCACAGATTTAATTTGACAAAAGGATGTGGCTTCCATAAGTGTGCACCCAAGATAGGGCTCCAGTTATTTGGACTAATTTAGAACTGAAGGGAGGCATGGAGATCATTTACTTCTCATTTACTAAAGGGACCACTAATTAAGTCTAGATTAATTTTTCCCATTAGAAGCAAGCATTGGATAGAGTCTGTATAGAAAACACCGATAGAACTCCAGGCGCCAGCATCTTTCCACTCCAAGCTTGTCGATCCCTTCCCAATCAGTTCTTATAAAGAGCAAATATGGAAAGGTGTAAACATTAGCTCCTGCTTTGGGCGTTAGACATCAGGAAACTCCATTTTCTTCTTTCACAGTTGGGACGTATGTTATCGGGTCTTTAGTCATGGGGTCCCTTTAGGTACATTCAGAGGGGTTTTTTAGGAAGGTATTGCTTTCGAGATCTCTCTGTCACGGAGGGCTCATCTGACGTGCAATCACATTAGTACCACTCCACCTCCAGCATGAGGAACCATAGGCACCCAAAACTGATTAATCCAAGTGTAAGTCAGTCTGGTCTGCTTCCAATCAGATCTCTGCCCCCCAAACAAAATTGCTCCAAATCCATCTAGGATCCCTATGGAGGAATGGCAGCTTTAGCTTTTCTCCTCCATAGATCAAGTCCTACTCCAGTTCCTATGTAATGTTTGCAACTCCTCTTTTTTATCAGCCTACTGCCATTATCGGGCTAATTTTAGGGTTTCCTATCTTCCACTGGACTTTGAGGACACCCAATTGCTTTTCTGGTTTGGTAGGACCCCATGGGAGGCGATAGTTGCCAAAAGTAGTGAATATCTCCTTGTTGAACAGTAGAACCATGTCCAGATGTTTTTCCATTGGGCAGGGCACCTTGCATTCAGACAGGTAGCTGTGAAGAGCTGAGCTAGTGTTTGAGAGTACTCAACGCAGATTCTTCAGGTGTTCGGGTCTGACTTTGTCTGGGCCTGGTTGTTCCCTTCTTTACTGACCGAAATGGCATGTCGGATTCCAGAAGGGAGAATGTTGGGAGATTACATATACCATCATTGGAGATTGGTAAAGTGGGCAGGTGAAGTCATGGATAATCTTCTCCATTGCCTTTCTGGAAGATGTGATAGATCCATCAGGGCGTTGGAGGGCAGTCATCTTGGTCTTATAGTTGGCGGGCGGCGGGAGCTGTGTGATTGCTTTTCCCGGCTTCTTCTGCATCTTCCAGTATTCTGCTCTTCTGTCTTTGAGGTCTTCTTTATACGATCTACTCTGCTTAGCAAGCTTGGGCGTTAGCATTTGGTCCCTGAGGCTTCGCTTTGCCACATGGGCCAAAGAGCCCCCGGAGTTTTGAAGAGGTGTCCTTCGTGTCTTTCTCTCTCCCGGCATTCTTCTCATAATCAGGAGGTGCTGGAACCAGTTGGTTGTATTCCCTTCATCGATGTCGGTCAATGATGGTATCTTCCCCATGTTGCTGCAATGGTGTTGCCAAAGATTCCAAAGTTGGTGCCGTCATTCTGGGAGTTCTCTTCTTAAACTTTGCAGCCCTTTTCTCCCCATTGCGGAAGTAGGAATTTTGCTAAAGGAGACGTGGTCTCTACTGTTTGGAATTTGGGGGGAGATGACAGCAACATCGGTCAGACAAAACCCTACAATTAGAAGATGATGTGTCAATTTACTTGTGGAACTGTCCACCAGAGATTCCCCATGTACAACGTTTCGCTTCAGCCTTCTGAACTGAGAGTTCCCATGGATGGTGTTGGGGACACATGAACTCAGATAGTCTCCACCCTGTTTGTTCCATTCTAGGTCATGGGTCCCATGTGGAAATCGCTCAGCCTATTTCTCGGTCCTATCTTGGCATTAAATCACCGACCATGATCTGTAGAAGGTATGATTTTTTTTGGTAGAACTCGTGAGTTCCATGTAGAATTTCTCAATTTCATCTTCCGTATGTGGATGTTGGTCAATTAGACAAGTGAAAATAGAAATTGCTGGCAGTGGGCCACATCTCTTTAAGATTATGTAATCATCCTATCTGGTGGTTTGTTAGGCATTGAAATGAATCACTGTTGATGGCCATGTTCGTGTTGACAAGGACACCAAATGCCTCTTTTGTGCAGTGTTCCAAAGAACAATTCTTCTCTGGTGTCAAATAGAGCATGATGCTGCTAGCGGCTCCTTCCGTCCCTGAACAGACCCAAATGATGTTGTAGCTTGATCTTTGGCGCAAGCACCATCAGACCCTGATTTATGCTTCGATGCCAGTAAGTGCATTGAAGTACAGACATATTTTAGTGTCTTTGGCAGCCTAGGATGGCTTCTGAAATTTTATCATCCACTGCTTATTCACCTTCTTACCGCTGCCATATTAAGGCCTCCTTTTGGGAATCAGGAAAATAAACATTTTGTTACTGGCTTTTGGCATATCGAACACAATCGGACAGCTTGGTTAGGGCTCTGCCGTAAGGCGCTATATCTCATTACCTTGTAGGGCTCTCTCAGACGGGTGAGTATAATATTCATGGTAATTTGGAGGTAAATTGCTTTTGTTTTGTTTAGGTCACATATATAGGTGCTCAGGAGCTGTTTCTAGGTCTGTGCTGAGAAATACTGTTGGCAGTGTTCAGGGGGGTTGGCTCTATGCAAGCACTGCCTTAACTCCTATACTATTTCTTTGGCCCGCAGCACTTTGCTCCCTAAGTTCATTCAGACTTTATTCTGGTCATCTGTCTTTGTGATCATTCTCTTTAATGATATCAAGTTCTCGTGTGCAGGTCTTGATCGTGGCCATCTTATTCAAGCCCTTATTCTCTTTATGAGACACCATGGACAAAGGTCAGCCTCCGCCGCCCTTATCACTTCCAGCGGCAGAGCCTTAAAAATGCCGTGACTGCACTCCCACCCATGAGGACTCCTTCATTTTCCAGTTTGTATCCACTTTCTCGTCAGACCTCCTCCTAAAGAGAGTAGCCCCCAATGCCTGTGCTCATCAAACAGGTTCCACCCTGCAGTAGTCTTTCTAACCCGCCTCAGTATGCACGGTCCAGAGACTCCCAGATATGGGGCAGAGCGCTGGCGGCTCCTCGCTGTAACCAAGCCACCCACGTAGGTGCCCGGGAGGGGATGGCGAGGCCTTAGCCCTGGCCCCCACCCAAGCGCGCAGCCTTGCAACAAGCCAGATGATCCCCACTCCATGAGGGCCCATTTTCACATTCGACTTCTCTTTCTTCAGACCTCCACCTCAGCAGACCTAGCTTGTATCAGCTCCAGCCGCTGGCCCCCATCAATAAATGCTATTTAGAGATGCGCACAAGAGTATGCTACCCACTATGGCAGAGCCTGGGCAAGCTACCCATAGCTGTATTTGATATATATGCCAAACAGCATAATTATAGACTCACTCCAGAATGAATTGATGGTTTTATGTTCCTGGAGCAAGCAGATACCTGGGGCTCTACTACGAGGAGAACAGGACATGGGAGAAATTACTGGGGCCCGCCTGAAATCGATGATGAACGGAAGACAGTGATGAAAGCAGATGTAGATCTCCCACTTCTACGGACTACTTTCCTATCTGTCTTTTAGCTTGTTGACTACTTTATGCATTTTCCTGACCAATTAATGTACCTTTTCTGTTATACCTCTTAATTCCACAAGGTAGAGGAGTACTATATTTTGTGTCAAATTTGAAACACAAGTTCTGGGGAAACTTATTTTGATTTTTCATCTGATTAGTTCAAACTGATTCTAATGTAAATCTGTTCTCACTGATTTCTGTAGAGAAACTTACTAAAAAAGAACATGTATAAATTTGACATCTAATACTAAACACATATTATACACATATGTCTAGTGCCTAGACATATGTAAGACACTTCGTTGCTAGATTTTGGAGTGCCAGAAAAGAAGTGGAACAATGGAGAGGGTAAGGAGTTGTAAGGGGGAGAGAAAGTAAATATTAAAACAATATATAACTCAACATACAGGCCACACCCAGCTGTGTGCTCAGGGTACTTACCTTATAGTGTACCAGCAATATCAGTGTTCAGCACCCAGAGCAATGGAAACTATTATGAGTCAACCAGAGTCAGCAAATATTGTTTCACACTTGCAGCATCAGATGTCAAAATGTTAGCCAAAGGTCTAACACATCACTTACTTTTCATCTTTTTAAGTCTGTTCCAGCAGTTCTAGTAGTTTCTTTAAGTCAATGAACAAATGACTTTTTCTGAAAATTCTTCTTTGCTTGTGTCCTTCTTATTGCAACAAGCACAAAATCCCCAGTGGACCCAGAATTTTGAGGTGATATAAAACACTTGGCTTCTTTGCTATAAATACATTTTCTACTGGGTGTGCATGATTTATAAGGGCTCACAACTATCTCAGAGTCAATGGTAAGTTCCAAGCCACATTATAAATGGAGTTTTTTTGGCTTTTGGGTCACATCCGCAGTGGTCGTTAGGGTTTTCTCCTGACTCTTGCACTCAGGAATTACCCCAGGGGTGCTCAGGACCATATGGGATGTCAGGGATAGAACCCAGGTCAGCATGGGCCGGCCGTGTGCAAGGCAAACACCGTAGATCCGCTGGACTATCTCTCCTAATCCCTAAATAGAAAGTTTTTAAGACTGATTCCTTTCTTGTGAAGTTCATTGGGGCATGTTTTTCTTGCTCCACATTGGGTTACAATTTGCTTTGCTATTACCTTGACATATAATACGGACTTGTTAACACTTGTGGAAGGAAAATAAAGAATGAGTATCAATTGCATCAAGATATCAATTACATAAAATGTTATTTTATTATAGTCAATTTTACATTATGGAGATTGTTGTCTAAATCTACTACATACATTACAGGTAATAAGACAAAAACAATACAAAAAACTACAGTCTTTAGAGAACTTCTTTCAGTATGGAACATGATAAGTTTATTCTCAAGAATAATGTGATGAAACACTGTTACTAACAAAGCAACTTGAATCAAAGCTAAACATATGGAATAACATGAAACTAAAAGCTTCTGGGCACCACTAACAAAAACAGTGACCAAGATACAAAGGGAGTCCACAGAGTGGAAAATAATATTCACTCCAATATTCATCTGATAAGTGGTTATATCCGGGATATATCTAAGTACTGGTAGATCTTTATAAGAAGAGAAACAACCCTATTAAAAAATGGGGAAAGAATAAAGAACAGAGACTTTGACAAGGAAGAAATTTGAACGGCCAAACGGCATATGAAAAATGCTCATCATCACTAATCATCAGAGAGATGCAAATCAAAAACAACAATGAGATATCATCTCACACCACAGAGTCTGGGCCCATATCCAAAAGAGCAAGAACAAGTGCTGGCGTGGATGTGGGGGAAAAGGGGACTCTCATACATTGTTGATGGGAATATTGACTTGTACAGCCTTTCTGGAAAACAATATGGACGTTCCTCCAAAGACTAGATATCGATCTCCCATTTGACCCAGTCATACTTCACTCTTGGAATATACCTTGGAGGGCAAAAACACACAGCAAAAACACCATCTGAACCTTTATTTTTCATAGCAGCACTATTCACAATAGCCAGAACCTGGAAACAACCAGTAGCACTCGAGAACAGATAACTGGATAAAAGAACTGTGGTACATCTACACAATGGAATACCATGCAGCTGTTAGGAAAATAAAAGTTATGAAATTTGCTCTATAAATGGATGGACATGGGGAGGATCTTGTTGAGTGAAAGTAGCCAGAGGGAAAAAGACAGATATAGAATGAACTGCATTTATTTGCATGACATAGATATATACACCTATTATGATACCAATATCCAAGGTCAGGCAAAACATGGATCAGGAGGTCTTATCAAAGGTGAAAATTACACAAACGTGGGAGTCAGAGGTTAGGTAAGACAGAGAAGGGAACAGCGTGCTAATAATTGTCGAAAAAGCACAACTCTAAAACTGAGCATTAAATACAGGCAGTAAGATAGCACATGATGACCTCTAAATGTATGTACTGGGAATCCACAATGTGTGAGAGAAGGAAGAGAGAGAGGAGAGACAGAGAGAGAAAGAGATGACAAGACCTGCTAGAGGCAGGCTAGGGAGGGGGAGGGAATCAGGGGAATTGGTGGTGGGAAATGGGCACTGGTGGAGGGATGGGTGCTGAACACTGTGAAGATAAAACCTAAACATGAACATCTTTGTAATTGTATATCTCACGGTAGTATAATAAAAATATTAAATTATAAAAAATAATGTTTACATATATTCTACAAATCAATGTAAACACTATTGATTCTGCTCTGGAATCACATTCTAGGTGTATGTTCAGTAATTGCAAGCTACATCTTTCACCCATTTACCTATGGTGCTAGTCAAACTCCTCATTCCTATTATCCTTAGTTTCATCAGCTATCACTATCACTATCAATATCTTCCTGTTAATCATCTATCATAGAGCAGCACTCGTAATATCTCTATATGTCCTGTCTCATGCTAGTAGAACCAAAGGCATCGCTGGCTCTGGTGGAACATAAAGAGTTCTGAAATATTATGTCATGGGTCATAGACCTACATACTGTGTTACTGGTATTTGGCATATCACTTACATCACACTAGAGCAGCTTGTTAGGCGCTTGGCTGCTACTGGGGTGGCATAAGGACATGTAGCTCCACCCTAAATAAAAACACATGATAAAAACCAAGGGCCAACGCTTAGCTGGGCTGTGGATAGTTTATCCTCCCTGCTTTGGTGAAGAGTTGTGGATGAGGAAGTCCGATGAGGAAAATGGTGGACCCCAAAGAATATGGGACTGGCTCTGGCTTGCTGTGTGTCTCTGCTGGGTTGGCAGGCCAGGGTTAACCGCCATGCCTCCCGGCACCTCTTTACAGCGGCTGGGCACAGGGGAGAAGAAGTAGCAGCTCTGCCCCACATGTCTAAGAGTCTCTGATCTGCAAATACTCTGGGCCGGATTGAAAAAAAAAACTGCTGCAGGGTGTGTAGTTATCATTAAAATGCCAAAAATTAAGCATTAATACAACATTATTTTTTACCCTTATTATTACTATTATGCTATTATGGTTCTCAGTATCCTCTTATAATTTATTCAAAATCACTGTAAGTTCTACACTCTGAGCAAGGCAGTGAGGATAGAAAAAGGCAGATGCTAGATATGTTGCCCTCCAGGAGCTTATGGAGTAGTCAAGGAGATTTGAAAGATCCTACACCACTCCTCCCCCACACACACACAAATAACTATTCCCATAAGTACCTTCAAGCAATTAAGTTACAAGGAAGAACAGTCATTGGAGGTGGAAGAAATAGATAACTAGAATTCCTGAGGACATAGACTTAAGGATGCACATTGGGAAAAGATAAAGTAAGGTACCTTCAAGACAAAACACAGAGCTCCCTGGGCAAAGCAAAATGTGGAAAATAGTGCATCAGGAAGTTTGGAGCACAGGACTGTAAGGAAGCTTTCAAATCTGAGAGTGGTTGACTAGAGTTACTAGTGTGATAAATAGTCTAGCAAAGGACTGGGATTCTGGGTCATGTGGATTTTGAATATATAAACAAGTATATTTTGTGTTTGTCTTGGTAACACATCTGACAACAAATGTTCTTCAGGATTCACTCTTAGTGAGGTTCTTCCTTTCAGGACCGCTATGTGTTACGCTGGGGGAGGTGGGGCAGAATGAGGGTCCCTTGTGCAAGGCGCGGGCAAATACCTTAGCCAATAATAATACTTCAGACTTAATGCAATGATGGAGATTATCATGCTTAGTGAAATCAGTCCAAAGGAAAGGACAGACATAGAATGACTGCATCTAACATCTGTGGGATATAACATATACCAAAGTGTTCCTACTAATTGTTACCAGACCAGAACTGAAAGGCTTAGGGAGACAAAGAGCACAGGTAGATGACCCCTAAACATAGTATATGGAATCTTAAATATATATATATGTGTGTGTGTGTGTGTGTGTGTGTGTAAGTTCTCTTTTCTTCACTCAAAAAATCACAATAAAGTATGGTCTTCCATATGTATGAGAGAGATATATATATATATATATTTATGTGGGGGTCATATATATAATATGTCAAGCCACAATGTGTAAGAAAGGGAAGGGGAGGTAGAGAGGGAGGGATAGAGAGAGGAAAAGAGGGAGAGAGAGGGAGAGAGAGTGAGAGAGAGATGGAGAAAAGAGGGAGAGAAAGAGGGAGAGGGGAAAGTAAGAGAAAGAGGTAGAGAGGGAGGTAGCGAGAGAGAGGTGAGTAAGGAAGAAAGGGAGAGAGAGGGAGGGAAAGAGGAGGGAAAGAGTGAAGGAGAGAGAGAGGGAAGAGAGGCGAGGACGAGAGAGAGGGAGAGAGAGGGAGAGAGAGAGGGAGGGAGAGAGAGAGGGAGATATTAGGGAGAGAGAGGAGATAGGGAGAGAGAGAGAGGAGAGAGATGGAGAGAGAGGAGAGAGAGTGGGAGGTGGGAGAGGAAGAGAGAGAGGGGAGGTGAGAGAGTACAAGGCTGGGAGGGGAGGGAAACCTCCGGACACTGGTGGTAAATGGGCACTGATGGAGTGGATGGGTGCTTGTATGACTGGAAACACAACAGCTTTGTAAATGTCTATTCCCACAAACAGTGTTATAATAAAAATAAACAGGTCTCAGTTGGCTCAAAAACAAACCAAAAACCAAAAGTTGGTATTATATGTACAAAATCACCATGAGATACAGTTACAAAAAGTTGTTCATGATTGTGTTTCTACAGTCATAAGTAATGTTCCATCACCTGTCTTTTTTCACCACTGTAGGGCTTTTTAAGACTTTAGTAGGGGAGTACGAGCATTATGCTAATGCACATCAGTGCTTGTGTTGACTAGCTTGGAAAAAATGGTGGAAGAGAAAGAGATGAAGTCATGGTGGAGTTCCAAGTACTTCCAGAAACAATGTTGGGCAGAAGGAATCTCTAAGTAGTTCTGCGCAGCCTCTCTGTACTCTACTTTTCTTTATTCTTGTTTCCTGCACATTTCCTGGTATCATGGGGTTGCAGTGACGATGGTATAAATGGCTACTGAAGCATACATATCCCCATCTTTCAAATAGGTGGAATTATGTGACACTGCCCAGATAGGTTGTGACAAACCCGGCTCCCAACCATCTTTTGCAACGCATCATCCCAGCAAATGGAAAAACTCTGTATTTTCCATTTCCAGAAACATTTTATCAAAGCAATTATTCATCTCTTCTTGGGATTCCTGGTTAAAAAATCTAATTTTCCCCCATTACCTCTTGAGGACATTTGCAAAAGCACCTTCAATGAGGGCCGCCTGAGCTATATGACAAACTACATATATTAAAACCAACAGGGGAAAAGTAGTGAAAAAGGATATTAGGGATGGGTTAGGTGCAAACACATGATAACATGGGCCAAAAATGTTGGGCATGGTGGTCCATTCTGTCAAATGTCAGAAATGAAGCCGCAGACAGTTGGCTTTCACGCGGTTGCATTTTCCACACACCTCAGCCGCTTTTTCCTGAAACTGCTCCCTCTCCCCCTACATGCACACACACAATCTAATCTCAACCTGGTGTCTTGCTAGACCAGGCCAGCAGGAAGATAGAATTTAAAGCCTGGGCACAGAAATGCAGATACACTGGCTCTGTTCCCAGGAGACCACGCCAGGACAGAGAACTGAATATTTCAATAGCCCAAATTAGAAAACAGACACATCAAACCTTGCCCATTAAGGAAGCCAATGTTAAAATCATAAGATTATGCCCTTATCTTTGCACTGAGCGTCATTGTGCCGACTCACCTGCAGAAATGGTGAGTGGTAATTGTGAGCCTTCTGCATCTCAGTCATACCAATGGTTCTCAGAATGAGAGGATGTTGGAAAGCACTGCCATAAATAAGATCTTCGGGCAGCCCTTAGACAAGCAGGTTTTGCACATAAAGGAAATCAGAGGGAGGTCAGGAGCTGTGGTTTGTGCAGTAAATCAAGCTTAGAAAAAAATCACAGAAATCCAGAGGGTGGGAATTGCTGGCTATGGATGCCTTGCCTTTCACATTTGACAGTTCTCCCCCCTGGGTCCGAACCCACCCCAAACATTTGGAAAATCCAGGCAACTGGAAAGTGAGTTCCAGCCAATGGTACCTTCCTGTTTGAATCAAAGGAAAGCACTGAATGCATTTATGATTAACATCAGCACTGCCACTGGAACAAGCATCTGCAGGTATGCAGTTGGGGGTTTCACAACTGCCTTCTCAGCCACAATGAACAGAAACAACATCTTCAAACGGGGTTTTCTCCCCGGACAAGCCCGCAAGCCCTAATTCAAAGGCACATTCATAGGTGCCCCAGAGCCACACAGGCGCTCCTTCCAGATTAAGCTTTGGTCTAGTATTTCCAGGTGTCCATGAAAAAAAAAAAAAAAAAAGAAAGAAAGAAGTAAATATGAAAAAGGTGTGGGTGACTCTCAAAGTTGCCCTCTGATCTAATTGCAAGCATCAGATCAAAGGCATCTCCCCTTGGTCCTTTTGATCTCCTGGATAACCACATTTAGTACTCTCCTCACGCCGTGCCTGGGGCAGTGGCAGCCTCCCTACTAACTCCTCTTCATGAGTTTAAATAATTCACCGGTTGGCATTTTCAAAGCGAGCAGAAATCAGCAAAACAGAACGCACAAGAGGCATTTTTCAAGGCTGAGTGGAAATAAGCAATGTTAAGCTCCCCACCCTGTTCCTGCTTGGATTAGTAAAGACTTGCTACCACTCAATATCAGTTAGAAAATAAAAATAGCAGGTTCTGTAAAGGATACGCATTACTTTCTCAAACATTTTTTCTCCTCCTTTTTGATCAAGCTGGACCCAGCGATGCTCAGGGTTTATTACTGGCCTTTCCGCAATCCCAAGGAATTATTCCTGGCAATGGTCAGTAAATTACAAGTGGATGCAGAAAGGGATCAAACCTGGTTGGCCATGTAAGGCAAACGCCCCACCCACTGCAATACACAGATTGATGCCCCTCTCAAAAAAAAGTTTAGTGCTAAAGGTGGGAGAGGGAGAAGGAGAGGAAAGATAAGGGAGAGAGAGAAAGAAAGAGAGAGAGAGAGAGAAAAGTACCTGTCATAGAGAATGGAACAGCAAGTATTAATTGTCGAAAAGTGCTAATAGCAACCTAGGAACCAAGCATTAAATACATACAGGATATTTAATGTACAAAATATACAAAAATGTATTGTGTATAATAAGATGATCATTTTTAACGTATGTACTGTAGTCCAAAGTATGGAAGGGAAGGAAAAGAGAGAGAGAGAAAAGAAAGGGAAAGAAATAAAGAACCTACCATAGGAGACAGCAGGCGGGCTAGGGAGGGAGGGAATCGGGGACATTGTTGGTGGAAAATGGAACTTAGTGGAGGGATGGGTGCTGTGGAACACTGTATGGACTCCAAACCCAAATATGAACATCTTGTTGAACTGCATAATTGCGCATCTCACAAAGTGGTATAATAATAAAATATTAAAAAGAAAGCTAAAAAATTTGCCTGTCATAATGGGATGAACATGGAAAAAGACCATGCTAGAGATAGAAATTAGAATAGAGAGGGAAAAGGAAAGTATATAGAACAACCGCATTTATTTGTGGATATGTAAATAGCATGATACTAATATCCGAGGCCAGGCAAAAACATGGATCAGGAGGTTCCCGCCAGTGGGTCGTAAACCTACTGGTGCTGCAAGTGTGGTTCAGAAGTTAGGTAAGACAGAGTATAAAAGAACAATGTACTAACAAATGTTGGAAATGATAATACTGGAGGTATTTAATAGACCCTACTGATGTTAGCTATTATTATTTGTTTTTCTTTTATGTTTTTGGTGGGGGTGGCTAGTACATTCCAGAGTAAGCTTCAGGGCTTACCTCCTGGCCTCCTGTGGTCCGAGGTCACTCTTACCATGTTCAGGGAATCATATGTGATGTCGAATCAAACCAGGGTCAGCCACGCGCAAAATGTAGCCATGTGCCTGTGGCACTTTTTTCTCCACCCCAACCACAATATTTGTTCTTCAGGGCTGGCGATGTTAACTTACTTCTCCAGACAACTGTTGAGGTCCTTGTCTCACCAGCATGCCTCAGTTTTAAAGGCGCAAGTATGCAGCAATAATGCTTTCACTTTTCAGCTTGTCCCAAATAGAAATCTTCATTTTCTTAGGTCAGGGACCAAAGTCTAAGAGAGACACAAAGGTTTGAGGGTACAATTGGGCTTCAGTCACAATTGGTGGTTTAAAGGTGATATACACATAGTATAAATCTGAACCTCAGAGCCAAGGACAGTGAAAGTATTAGATCCAAACTCCAATAAACTACAGATGTGCCTGTCATGAAGCAGGGTGATCAGGATGGGAGGAACTTGGAAAACACGCTTGGGGCCAGTTAACGCTAGGTGGGAGTGTTGGGCATTTATGCCTCTGAAACTCACTCTAATAACTTTGTAAGTCACAGTGCCTATGATAAAAATAAAATTAATTTAAAATGTACCTGTCAAGTAGAGGTGGAGGGACGGCAAGGGGGGAGATAAACTGGATATTGACTTGGAAAATGATTACTAGAGAT